>JBBPBX010002172.1:74580-93344 GCA_038048925.1 Garcialebias charrua | reverse complement strand
TATATATATATATATATTTCATATCATGTGATTGCACACATTAAATAAATCTGCTAAAACTCCCTCCATTAGTTTTTTGAATCATCAGGATGTCTGGAGACTATCCCAGCATTTACCAGGTTCTTGCTTAAGGTACAACAAGTCCAGAGTTTTAATTCTACACAAGCTGCCAGTTATGACAAAAAAACTTGTGTTAAAACTGAACACAATAAATTTGACACTTCAGTTATTAAGAATGGCCGTCTGAGATACACATCCCATAACAAACCATCACGACCAGCTCAAATCTCCTCGTGACTTAAATTTGCACCTTGGCTGTTGCAGCAACACTGATGGTCAGAGAGTATTCAGAGGGCCGTCACATCCGGTCCACACGGGTCACCAGTCCATCCCTGAGGCTCACATAACAACCATGTACTGCATACATTCATATTATTGGACCACTAACGCCTGAGTGATTATAATGTTTTGTAGAAAGTGAATTTAAATATTGATCACAGTTCTTGATCTACATCCCTTCAATTCAGATGCAAATTTTATAATGAATAAAATGCAATGAAAATCATTTTACATGAAATAAAACTAACCAGACAGTGCTGTCAGATCTGTATCTGCTCGGTCGGCGCAGGCCTGAGTGAGGACCGGGATGTGAATACTTATGAGATCTTTGACCTTGTGCGTTCAGACGCACCAAGGAAGGAAGCAAACAATGAATCACGGCAGCAAGAATTCATAATGAGACGGAAAGAAGAAAAAAAGGACCTTGAGCGAGCAGGTAAAAACATACAGACATAGACTCAGAGACACAGCAAGCAGGTTCCTCTAGACAGTAAACAAAATGTGCCTCCAGGCCCAAGAATGTGGGCAAACTAGATACTGAGCGCAGAATGGTGTGTGAACACGTGGATTAAAAAAAATGCAAATTATGGATTTAACTCAGTGAAACTGTTCAAGAATTCAAGGTTCTTTATTTGTCATTCACATCACATGTGGTACATGAGGTGGAACGAAATTGTGTACGCACGGTCCCAGTTACGTCCAACAAAAGTAGAAATTGTAAACGAAACAGAACAGCAGCCTGATCAGTAGAATCCAGAAATGAGCATTAAGACAATCCTAACAAGTGAAATTGCATTTCCTGCAAAAGTGCAACTTATTGCACAATAACTTCATGAAAAACAGCTGGAATTAGCTTGAAAACAGTCACAAATGTAGCTAAAATGGAAGAACAAGCCTAAATTAGCAGAAGAAAGCAGAAAGGACACGTATTTTCAGAATTATGTTGAAATAAGCAGAAATGAGAATATAAATGAGGAAATTAGCTTAAAAAGATCAAATTAGCACAAAAAAATAGCTGAAAGTATCGTAGGTGAAAAGGGAAAAAGAAAAACTACCAAGGAAGCAGAAAAAAAATTGAAATTAGCTTTAAAAAAAAGTGGAATTAGCTGAAAATGCGAAAATTAGCATCAAAAGAGCTAGCTGAAAAAGCTGAATATAGCTAAAATAACTGAAAGGAGCTTAAAGCTGAAATTAGCATAAAATTAATTAGGCTGAACGTAGCAGAAATTAACTTGAAAACTTGAATGTATCTGAAAACAACTTAAATTGGCTAAAAAAATGCTGAAAATTTAGCTGAAAAGGTAGAACAAGCTTAAATTTGCAGAAGAAAGCAGAAAGAACACACTTGCCAAATTAAGCTGCAAGAAGCAGAAATGAGCGCAAAAAGTGGAAATTGTTTGAAAAAAGTTTAACTTAGCAACAACGGAAAATTTCCAGAAAATAGCTAAAACAGAAACAAGTTACCAGAAAGATGAGGAGAGAACACATTTTTACTGAATTAAGCTTAAAAAAGTTGAAATTATAACAAAAATAATAATAATCTGGAATTAGATGAAAATGCTAAAATGAGCATAAAACAGCTAAATAGTAGCTGAAATAAATGAAACTAGCAGAAATGGACTGAAAGGAGCATAACAATCTGAAATTAGTAGAAATAATTTAATTAGGATGAAAGTGGCAGAAATTGGTGCAAAAAAACTTAAATTTATCTGAAAACAGCTGAAAGTAGCTAAAAACGCCTTAGCTGAAAAGGTAGAACTAGCTTAAATTAGCAGAAGAAAGCAGAAAGAACACGTTTACTCATTTAGGGCAAATTGTAGCAGAACTGAGCACAAAAAAGTAGAAATTGTCTGAAAAAAGCTGAAATTTGCCTCAAAAAGCAGCTGAAAAGTAGCTTAAAAATGCTGAAAGAAGCTTAAATCACCAGAAGGAAGTGGAGAGAGCACATTTTTGCTGAATTAGGCTGCAAAAAGTTGAAATGAGTAGAAAAAATATGGAATTGGCCGAAAAAGATCAAATTAGCATAAATAATCGCAAAATAGCTGAAATAGCAGAAAAAGCTGACACTTGAATTAATAAGCTGATAGGAGCATAACAAGCTGAAATTAGCAGAAAGAAGTTTGAAGCACAAACATGTTGGTTAGCAGAAAGAATCACAAAACAGCTGAACAAACAGCTGAAAGTAGCAGAAAACATGATTAAATTAGCATAAGGAAGCTGAAAGAAGCTGAAGCAGAACAAAATGTGAAAGGAGCAGTAAAAGGTTGTAAAAAGAGCTAAAGATTTGAAGGATGGAAAATGAGCTCATTTCATTTTCTATGAGGAAAAAAATGGCAGAAAAGGCTAAATATTTCAAATAGCTGAAAGTTGCACCAATACCAAAAGTCATAGCAGGATTGTCCTGAACGAGCTGAACGTTTTGATTTATGATTTGTTGAAACAGTTTGAAAACTCTGGGACGAGAAAGATGATGAATGATGTATGGAAGTAAACTGGATCACAATAGTTAGGATGCTTCATAAACATTCACATAATTAAGACATGAATGTTTGTTAATGTAAACTATGAAACAGACAAGTCTGGACAAGAATCAGCTCGTTTGTTTCATTCAAACTGTAAAAGTTTGCTTCATCCTGCAGCACGTCTACGCACACAACACGAACAGAGGAACCGTTTTAATTCTCCCTTTATCGTTTCTGTGCATCATTTAACCGAGCGCGATAAGCAGAAAGAAACGGGGGAGAACCCAAAGCAAGCGTGAAGCAATACGTCTCTTTTGAAGTGGCCTTTCTTCTTGGTTTCAGCCGTGGCACAACGCTGCTGGTTAAAGCAGATCATTAAGTGCAATGGTTGCCGAGGATTGCAGAGCTTTATCTTTACTGGCAAGAACAAAGTTAGGGGATGATCTGGGGGGATTCTGGAGCTGGATCTGATGGGAATTCCCAAGCCTGGAACCGTTTACGCTGAAACATCTTGATCTGCGATAACAGACAGGTGCTATCATAAATCTACAGGCAGGGAATTACTGACTCCGCTTTCCATACTGAGACTAAAGGTATGTGGGGATAAACTTATATCTTCAGTGATTATATGCAGAGACTGAAGGTGGCTCCTCAAACAGATGTCAGCGTTTCTTCTGGTCGTGACACGTCAACGTGACAACGAGGGTGACATTTATATTTTAGAACGGATGATAGTAAGAGTTATAGATACATAAAAATATGGCAAACGTTACCCTTACAAGATAAAGTCAAACAACAACAGTTCCTTTGTGTCTGTTGTACACCGACAGCATCTGGGTTTGACTTCAAAGATAAATATGAGGCAAGAGATCAGAATTTTCTTCTTTTTTTAAAGAATTTACGCCTAGATCTGCTGCACTACTTGGAGATAACATTGTTTTTAAAGATGATCACATTATGGAGAAAGCAAAGTTAAAAACAATACCGTATTTTCCGGTGTATAGGTCGCACCTTTTTATGGTTTTTTTCAAGGCCTGCGACCTATACTCAGGTGCGACCTATATATGGCTTGTTATCACTTTCGGTGAAACAAATTTTTAAATCCAGCTCATTTCACAATTACGTTCATTTATTAAGGAAAAGTTCAGCTCAGACATATATTTGCTATAATTTTTATCAAACAAATAATTGTTTTTAAGTGTTAATCTTCTTAAAAGCCTTGCTGTGCGCTCCTGTGGCAGACATTTGCAGCAGAGCTAAACGTAGGTGCGACCTATACACCAGTGCGACCTATCTAGGGATTTTTCCAATCTATTGGTGATAATTGGACAATGCGACCTATACACAGGTGCGACCTATACACCAGAAAATACTGTACTTGGAAAAACACTGAAGTGAAACTTATTTAACATTTAGTTGCAACTCCTCGACATGTCAGGCATCTGCTCTGCAATGATGTCACTGAATTTATGTTTTCTGAAACTTTGTCATTGCAGCCTGTCGAGTGTTTTGGTGAGTTTTTAGAATATAATAGAATAGAAACAGCCTTTATTGTCCCACGGATGAGGAATTCAAGTGTAACAGCAGCAGATTTTATGTTTCTTTAACCAGTCTTCTCCTAAACAGGTCAGTTCGGGGTTCAAAATGACAGTCTGCTCATTTTAGAGTGGTTTATTGAATTCAATTAAAAATACTTTAATAATCCCAAAGGGAAATTAAATGTAACTCATTATCCTCGTTTCATTAAGAGATGTAGATACTGATGACTAGGCAGTTGGGATTTCTTTAAAAGGTCACAGCATATCTGTCAGGGTTTACAGGCAGGCTTGAACCCAGTGGTGCAGACAAGACACAGGAGGCAGGAATACAAAAATAGATATTTAATGATAATAAATCAAAAAGCTGACAGGGCAGCAAACTCACTCTTAGGAGACATGATCAACACAGGAGACATCAGGGGAGACCCAACGAGGACACCACAAGGAACTAACTGACAGACAGGCTATTTATACACAGAGACAAGACAGGACGCAATCACAAAACACCTGGGAACAATTAACTAACTAAAGACACAGAGCAGGACTGGTATACTAAATAAATAAAGGTTTAAATAAAAGGAGACTAAACTGGAGGTCAAACCAAGAGTGATCAAACATTGAGACCAGAAGGGAAACTAATAAAAGGTTAAACTAAGAGTAAATAAACAAGGAGACTTAAACTAGAAGTAAAGGACTGGAGATGTAGAAACTAAATACAAGAAGTAAGAACTGATAAACAAGGAGACCAGGGGAATTACCAAACCTAAACATTAATAAATACTGGGGCAGGATCTAGGGAATAAGGCTAACCATGAAGCTAGGAAAACTGGTACAAGGGAAACTAAATAAAACTAAAAACAAATATCTAGAGCTGGCTGACAGAAAACAAAGGAGAACAGAACAAAGGATACCCACTAGATGGCGCCATCCTGGTGCCATCCTGACAGTACCCCCCCTCAAAGACGCCCCCAGGCGTCCCCAAGAACCCACCCCCCCAAAAAGACAAGGGCGGGCGGAGGGAGGAACAGCAAGGACGGTGGGCGCAAACACAAACAGACAAGGACAAACACCAAGACACAGGCTAAACAAAGAACAAGAACACAAAAAACGTCTAGACGGGCAACGGCCCGTCCATCAGGCAGGAGCCGGTCGGGCGGTCGGCCGGGATGCCGCCCCACAGGCAGGAACCGGTCAGGCGGTCGGCCGGGATGCTGTCCCCCAGGCAGGAGCCGGTCAGGCGGTCGGCCGGGATGCTGTCCCTCAAGCAGGAGCCGGTCAGGCGGTCGGCCGGGAGGCCACCCCCCCAAGGCGGGAACCACGTTGGCTGGTACACAGACACCTGCGGCAGGTGCGGGTGCACAGACCTTGTCGGGCGGTGCGACTACACCGAACGTGGAGACGTCGTCGACGAGACCATCCGTGGACGCTCCGGCGGTGCGGAGACCCACCAAGGCCCACTCAGAACAGGAAATCTGAGAGGCGCTCTCCAGAGCCCACTCAGAACAGGAAACGAGGGTAGTCGTGACGTCTGGCATGGAGACGTCGTCTGCTTCGTCAAGCGGTGAACAGGAATCAGGAGCCAGTCTGGGTGCTGGCGTTGAGATGTCTGCGGTGCGGAGACCCTCCGGAGACGTCGAGACATCAGGCGAGTCGGGCGAGACCTCTGGCTGCGAGACCTCTGGCTGCGAGACCTCTTGCAAGGAGTCCACCAGGACCCGCTCGGCGTAGGAAACTGGAGGGGGTCCCTCCTGGGACCCCTCGGCACAAGGAACTGGAGGGGGTCCCTCCTGGGACCCCTCGGCACAAGGAACTGGAGGGGGTCTCTCCTGGGACCCCTCGGCACAAGGAACTGGAGGGGGTCCCTCCTGGGACCCCTCGGCACAAGGAACTGGAGGGGGTCTCTCCTGGGACCCCTCGGCACAAGGAACTGGAGGGGGTCTCTCCTGGGACCCCTCGGCACAAGGAACTGGAGGGGGTCTCTCCTGGGACCCCTCGGCACAAGGAACTGGAGGGGGTCTCTCCTGGGACCCCTCGGCACAAGGAACTGGAGGGGGTCTCTCCTGGGACCCCTCGGCACAAGGAACTGGAGGGGGTCTCTCCTGGGACCCCTCGGCACAAGGAACTGGAGGGGGTCTCTCCTGGGACCCCTCGGCACAAGGAACTGGAGGGGGTCTCTCCTGGGACCCCTCGGCACAAGGAACTGGAGGGGGTCTCTCCTGGGACCCCTCGGCACAAGGAACTGGAGGGGGTCTCTCCTGGGACCCCTCGGCACAAGGAACTGGAGGGGGTCCCTCCTGGGACCCCTCGGCACAAGGAACTGGAGGGGGTCCCTCCTGGGACCCCTCGGGACCCTCCGAAGACGTGGACCCCTCGGGACCCTCCGAAGACGTGGACCCCTCGGGACCCTCCGAAGACGTGGACCCCTCGGGACCCTCCGAAGACGTGGACCCCTCGGGACCCTCCGAAGACGTGGACCCCTCGGGACCCTCCGAAGACGTGGACCCCTCGGGACCCTCCGAAGACGTGGACCCCTCGGGACCCTCCGAAGACGTCGAGGCGTCGGCGGCGCTGGGACCCTCAGGAGACGTCGAGGCGTCGGCGGCGCTGGGACCCTCAGGAGACGTCGAGGCGTCGGCGGCGCTGGGACCCTCAAGAGACGTCGAGGCGTCGGCGGCGCTGGGACCCTCAAGAGACGTAGAGGCGTCGGCGGCGCTGGGACCCTCAAGAGACGTAGAGGCGTCGGCGGCGCTGGGACCCTCAAGAGACGTAGAGGCGTCGGCGGCGCTGGGACCCTCAAGAGACGTAGAGGCGTCGGCGGCGCTGGGACCCTCAAGAGACGTAGAGGCGTCGGCGGCGCTGGGACCCTCAAGAGACGTAGAGGCGTCGGCGGCGCTGGGACCCTCAAGAGACGTAGAGGCGTCGGCGGCGCTGGGACCCTCAAGAGACGTAGAGGCGTCGGCGGCGCTGGGACCCTCAAGAGACGTAGAGGCGTCGGCGGCGCTGGGACCCTCAAGAGACGTAGAGGCGTCGGCGGCGCTGGGACCCTCAAGAGACGTAGAGGCGTCGGCGGCGCTGGGACCCTCAAGAGACGTAGAGGCGTCGGCGGCGCTGGGACCCTCAAGAGACGTAGAGGCGTCGGCGGCGCTGGGACCCTCAAGAGACGTAGAGGCGTCGGCGGCGCTGGGACCCTCAAGAGACGTAGAGGCGTCGGCGGCGCTGGGACCCTCAAGAGACGTAGAGGCGTCGGCGGCGCTGGGACCCTCAAGAGACGTAGAGGCGTCGGCGGCGCTGGGACCCTCCGAAGACACGTCCGTCGAGTCTGCTGCAGGCGAGGAGACGTCCGTCGAGTCTGCTGCAGGCGAAGAGACGTCTGCTGCAGTCGGCGAAGAGACGTCTGCTGCAGTCGGCGAAGAGACGTCTGCTGCAGTCGGCGAAGAGACGTCTGCTGCAGTCGGCGAAGAGACGTCTGCTGCAGTCGGCGAAGAGACGTCTGCTGCAGTCGGCGAAGAGACGTCTGCTGCAGTCGGCGAAGAGACGTCTGCTGCAGTCGGCGAAGAGACGTCTGCTGCAGTCGGCGAGGAGACGTCTGCTGCAGTCGGCGAGGAGACGTCTGCTGCAGTCGGCGAGGAGACGTCTGCTGCAGTCGGCGAGGAGACGTCTGCTGCAGTCGGCGAGGAGACGTCTGCTGCAGTCGGCGAGGAGAGCAGAGAGGGGGCCTGAGACCCACGTCTACCCCTCCTTCTGCTGGAGCGAGAAGCCTGAACTGCAACTGGGTCTGGTGCAGTAGGTTCAGGTGCTGCAGGTTCTGGAGTAGCTAATAGATGTAAGTTGGCAGCAGAGTTTGGAGTAGCTTCCTTCAATGTTCTGATTTCACTCAGGAGCGCCAGTAGGAAATCCACGGTGGCGACCTCTGCTGGAAGCTGACTGGTCGTGGTAGAGGTTGCTGGAAGCTGGCTTGTAGCTGTTTTGGCTGCTGGAATCTGACTGGTAGCCGTTTTAGCTGCTGGAAGCTGGCTGGTAGCTGTCTCATGCTACTTCCCCACCGCACGCATCTCGCGCAGCCGAAACAGCCACTTTACATTGAAGTCTATGGGGACGCGAATCTTGGAGCAGCGGGTCGTGTCGCGGCGCATCCACAGCATACAAACAGCGCGAAAGTGAGCAGCAGCTGTTTCCTACTCCCGCGTCGCATCCGAGCAGCGACTGTGCTGCTCGGATGCGCAGATGTGGAAGCACGCCATTCCGTGCTTCCACAGCTAGATTCAGCTCGCTGCTCAGCAGCAAACAATCAGGACCAATCAGGAGAGACTCTGCCATGTGATCACGCAACGACGACGGGACGGAATTAGGTGGGCACCGCGCGAAACGTTTAACAGATGAAAAAAATCCCGCGGTAAACATGGAGGAGAAACTTACAGCAGGTCGTCAAACTGGGGGCGGGTGACACGGAAGTACCGCTGAAAGCGCTCCTCGTCTGCGCGCAGCTCCTGGATCAGATGGTGAAATTCACCGAATCCATGACGCCTCTCTAATGTGGGGTGAATCCAGAATCGTTGTTGTGCACGGCGTCTGCGTGTTGCTGCTTTGTAGATTAAGTACAAGGCAATTCTTCGTATTGCGTCCGCCATTTTTCTGAGACCGGAAATAAACAAACACCGGAGCGGAAGAGGACCAACACGCTCCTCCTCCCACTGCAGACGCGTTAGATGAGGACAGTCATCTGTTGACAAGCAGCCAGTACAGTGCGTTTGGAGATTATTTGGAAGCGCGATATGCTTTAGGTGAGGATGAGGCATCAGCTGCTGGAAGCTGGCTGGTAGCTGTCTTAGCTGCTGGAAGCTGGCTGGTAGCTGTCTTATGCCTCATCCTCACCTAAAGCATATTGCGCTTCCAAAAATCTCCAAATGCACTGTACTGGCTGCTTGTCAACAGATGACTGTCCTCATCTAACGCGTCTGCAGTGGGGGGAGGAGCGTGTTGGTCCTCTTCCGCTCCGGTGTTTGTTTATTTCCGGTCTCAGAAAAATGGCAGACGCAATACGAAGAATTGCCTTGTTGTACTTAATCTACAAAGCAGCAACACGCAGACGCCGTGCACAACGACGATTCTGGATTCACCCCACATGAGAGGCGTCATGAATTCAGTGAATTTCACCATCTGATGATCCAAGAGCTGCGCGCAGACGAGGAGCGCTTTCAGCTGTACTTCCGTGTCACCCGCGCCCAGTTTGACGACCTGCTGTAAGTTTCTCCTTCATGTTTACCGCGGGATTTTTTTCATCTGTTAAACGTTTCGCACGGTGCCCACCTAATTCCGTCCCGTCGTCGTGGCGTGATCACATGGCAGAGTCTCTCCTGATTGGTCCTGATTGTTTGCTGCTGAGCAGCGAGCTGAATCTAGCTGTGGAAGCACGGAATGGCGTGCTTCCACAGCAAGGCATCCGAGCAGCACAGTCGCTGCTCGGATGCGATGCTGGAGTAGAAAACAGCTGCTGCTCACTTTCGCGCTGCTTGCATGCTGTGGATGCGCCGCGACACGACCCGCTGCTCCAAGATTCGCGTCCCCATAGACTTCAATGTAAAATGGCTGTTTCGGCTGCGCGAGATGCGTGCGGTGGGGAAGTAGCATTAGCTGCT
Organism: Garcialebias charrua; assembly: GCA_038048925.1. Lineage (NCBI taxonomy): Eukaryota > Metazoa > Chordata > Actinopteri > Cyprinodontiformes > Rivulidae > Garcialebias > Garcialebias charrua. The sequence continues at coordinate 83,369 of JBBPBX010002172.1, read as the reverse complement.
GGAAGCTGGCTGGTAGCTGTCTTAGCTGCTGGAAGCTGGCTGGTAGCTGTCTTAGCTGCTGGAAGCTGGCTGGTAGCTGTCTTAGCTGCTGGAAGCTGGCTGGTGCTACTTCCCCACCGCACGCATCTCGCGCAGCCGAAACAGCCACTTTACATTGAAGTCTATGGGGACGCGAATCTTGGAGCAGCGGGTCGTGTCGCGGCGCATCCACAGCATACAAACAGCGCGAAAGTGAGCAGCAGCTGTTTCCTACTCCCGCGTCGCATCCGAGCAGCGACTGTGCTGCTCGGATGCGCAGATGTGGAAGCACGCCATTCCGTGCTTCCACAGCTAGATTCAGCTCGCTGCTCAGCAGCAAACAATCAGGACCAATCAGGAGAGACTCTGCCATGTGATCACGCAACGACGACGGGACGGAATTAGGTGGGCACCGCGCGAAACGTTTAACAGATGAAAAAAATCCCGCGGTAAACATGGAGGAGAAACTTACAGCAGGTCGTCAAACTGGGGGCGGGTGACACGGAAGTACCGCTGAAAGCGCTCCTCGTCTGCGCGCAGCTCCTGGATCAGATGGTGAAATTCACCGAATCCATGACGCCTCTCTAATGTGGGGTGAATCCAGAATCGTTGTTGTGCACGGCGTCTGCGTGTTGCTGCTTTGTAGATTAAGTACAAGGCAATTCTTCGTATTGCGTCCGCCATTTTTCTGAGACCGGAAATAAACAAACACCGGAGCGGAAGAGGACCAACACGCTCCTCCTCCCACTGCAGACGCGTTAGATGAGGACAGTCATCTGTTGACAAGCAGCCAGTACAGTGCATTTGGAGATTTTTGGAAGCGCGATATGCTTAATGCTACTTCCCCACCGCACGCATCTCGCGCAGCCGAAACAGCCATTTTACATTGAAGTCTATGGGGACGCGAATCTTGGAGCAGCGGGTCGTGTCGCGGCGCATCCACAGCATGCAAGCAGCGCGAAAGTGAGCAGCAGCTGTTTTCTACTCCAGCATCGCATCCGAGCAGTGGCTGTGCTGCTCGGATGCGATGATGTGGAAGCACGCCATTCCATGCTTCCACAGCTAGATTCAGCTCGCTGCCCAGCAGCAAACAATCAGGACCAATCAGGAGAGACTCTGCCATGTGATCACGCCACGACGACGGGACGGAATTAGGTGGGCACCGTGCGAAACGTTTAACAGATGAAAAAAATCCCGCGGTAAACATGAAGGAGAAACTTACAGCAGGTCGTCAAACTGGGGGCGGGTGACACGGAAGTACAGCTGAAAGCGCTCCTCGTCTGCGCGCAGCTCTTGGATCATCAGATGGTGAAATTCACTGAATTCATGACGCCTCTCATGTGGGGTGAATCCAGAATCGTCGTTGTGCACGGCGTCTGCGTGTTGCTGCTTTGTAGATTAAGTACAACAAGGCAATTCTTCGTATTGCGTCTGCCACTTTTCTGAGACCGGAAATAAACAAACACCGGAGCGGAAGAGGACCAACACGCTCCTCCTCCCACTGCAGACGCGTTAGATGAGGACAGTCATCTGTTGACAAGCAGCCAGTACAGTGCGTTTGGAGATTTTTGGAAGCGCAATATGCTTTAGGTGAGGATGAGGCATTAGCTGCTGGAAGCTGGCTGGTAGCTGTCTTAGCTGCTGGAAGCTGGCTGGTAGCTGTCTTAGCTGCTGGAAGCTGGCTGGTAGCTGTCTTAGCTGCTGGAAGCTGGCTGGTAGCTGTTTTAGCTGCTGGAAGCTGGCTGGTAGCTGTTTTAGCAGGCTGCTGGTTGTTGGTGGTTGCAGGCTTAAAAACAGGAAAGTCCAGATCTGGTGGAGGACTAGGACGGACTGCCTGGAGTTGGATGAGTGGCTCCAACCAACGCTTCTCTACCAATACTTCGTCCAGAATTTCCTCCATACCAGGGGAGTCAATTAACCATGGGATACAAAGATATTCACTCCACATGGCTGTGGTGGCCTCCCACCTTTCTAACAGACTGCAGGAAGAGTCTGTGTTCAAATATCTCTGGACTGTTTCACAGAGCCTTGAATAATCCTCAAAAGGGAGTCTGGAAAAACAATACTTGTCTGCTGGGTTCATGTTTTATGGTGGTGTCCTACTGTCAGGGTTTACAGGCAGGCTTGAACCCAGTGGTGCAGACAAGACACAGGAGGCAGGAATACAAAAATAGATATTTAATGATAATAAATCAAAAAGCTGACAGGGCAGCAAACTCACTCTTAGGAGACATGATCAACACAGGAGACATCAGGGGAGACCCAACGAGGACACCACAAGGAACTAACTGACAGACAGGCTATTTATACACAGAGACAAGACAGGACGCAATCACAAAACACCTGGGAACAATTAACTAACTAAAGACACAGAGCAGGACTGGTATACTAAATAAATAAAGGTTTAAATAAAGGNCAGGGGAGTCAATTAACCATGGGATACAAAGATATTCACTCCACATGGCTGTGGTGGCCTCCCACCTTTCTAACAGACTGCAGGAAGAGTCTGTGTTCAAATATCTCTGGACTGTTTCACAGAGCCTTGAATAATCCTCAAAAGGGAGTCTGGAAAAACAATACTTGTCTGCTGGGTTCATGTTTTATGGTGGTGTCCTACTGTCAGGGTTTACAGGCAGGCTTGAACCCAGTGGTGCAGACAAGACACAGGAGGCAGGAATACAAAAATAGATATTTAATGATAATAAATCAAAAAGCTGACAGGGCAGCAAACTCACTCTTAGGAGACATGATCAACACAGGAGACATCAGGGGAGACCCAACGAGGACACCACAAGGAACTAACTGACAGACAGGCTATTTATACACAGAGACAAGACAGGACGCAATCACAAAACACCTGGGAACAATTAACTAACTAAAGACACAGAGCAGGACTGGTATACTAAATAAATAAAGGTTTAAATAAAAGGAGACTAAACTGGAGGTCAAACCAAGAGTGATCAAACATTGAGACCAGAAGGGAAACTAATAAAAGGTTAAACTAAGAGTAAATAAACAAGGAGACTTAAACTAGAAGTAAAGGACTGGAGATGTAGAAACTAAATACAAGAAGTAAGAACTGATAAACAAGGAGACCAGGGGAATTACCAAACCTAAACATTAATAAATACTGGGGCAGGATCTAGGGAATAAGGCTAACCATGAAGCTAGGAAAACTGGTACAAGGGAAACTAAATAAAACTAAAAACAAATATCTAGAGCTGGCTGACAGAAAACAAAGGAGAACAGAACAAAGGATATACCCACTAGATGGCGCCATCCTGGTGCCATCCTGACAATATCTGAAGAAGGTCACAGCATATCTGAAGAAACTGGCCGCCCAGTCCATCCATTCAGACTCGGCTGACCTCTCAATTCCCCCGGGCTTTAGGACTGCCCGAATGCCGGGCTGAACTCCTCCCAGAATGATGGCCACGCCTCCCAGCAGCCTGCCGAGCTCCTTGTTACTGCGGACAGCGGACTGCCGTTGTCGGTGGACAATCCCAGTCCTTCTGCTGTCACGAGCCACGTTTCCTGCCATTTCCAGGATCTCAGTGGTCAGGCACTCGAGCACAGCCAACAGGTAGATGGGAATGCATCCACAGCACCTCCTTTTCAACTCATTGAGATTTGGGACTGTAGTTGAGATATTAAATTGTTATCAGTAGTTGTCTTGTAGCTAGATGAAAACATTTGCCCTTCCCTCCAACTCAGCCCTCTGTGACTCATGTCTTGACTGACAGGGTACTAATATCGATCATTTCCCCAGAAAAGCACTTAAAAATGGCCAGACTATCCCTTTAAGTCAGTAGAATGGTTAGTCTAAAACTTCACTTTATCATATTTTATTTACTTTGTCTTTTCATGGTGGTTTGTCATAAAAAAATAACATTTTCTGTATGTTCAGAGAACTACTTGTGAATACAGTAGTTTGAAAATAAAAGTACAATAAACACAAGAACTGCCTTTTGCTGCTTCTAAAGTTTCAAATATTTTGTGTAAAAATGTGAGCATAGATGATGTTGGAAAATGTCAATAACTGATGTGTAAATTATTTCCTAAAGTTCCATAAGATACTTTTTCTTATTTTATATATATATAAAAAAGGTTATTTTGCACAAATGTTTCTCTCACCAATGACTGCAGGTTTACTTGTGATCCCTAGAGTTTCCAAAAGCAGAATGAGAGGCAGAGCCTTCAGTTACCATGACAACCAAATGTTTTTTACAACCAGGAGCAGCTGGTTACCATCTCAAAGCTCAAATGATATCTCAACTACAGCCCCAAATTTCAAATGAGTTGAAAAGGAGGTGCTGTAGATGCATTCCCGTCTACCTCCCGGCTGTGCTCGAGTGCCTGACCACTGAAATCCTGAAAATGGTAGGAAACGTGGCTTGTAACAGCAGAAGGACCATCCCCTGACACCTGCAGCTGGCTGTATGCAGTGACGTGGAGCTTAGCAGGCTGCTGGGAGGAGTGACCGTCGCTCTGGGAGGAGTTCTGCCCAGCATTCGGGCGGTCCTGCAGCCCGGAGGAATGAGAGGCTGAGTTTGTGTGGATGGATTGGATGGCATTGCTGCCATTTTCTTTGGATCCACTATGGGACGGAACTTTACAAGAGATCCTTCCTGCCTACAGCCATCAGTATCTTTAACATCTCAATGAAAAAAAACAAGTTAGAACATTTCATTTCCCTTTGGGATTAATAAAGTATCTGTCTGTGAGAATGACACTTTGTCAACATTTAAGATTAGACTTTAGTCTTTCCTTTTTGATCAATCCTATAGTTAGGGTCAGCTTGGGTTTTCCTGAGCTGTCCTTAGTTACGCTGCTAAAGGCGTGGGTTAGTGGAGGACAAACTGACCTCATTTCCTCTCTATGCTGCTGTCTTTACTTGCTATCTGTTTGTATTTGTAATTATTTCTATCCCTAACATGTGTTTTTGATCTTTCTTCTAACAGGGGATACATCTGGACCAAACAAATGAACCATTCTGTTCATTTGTTTCTACTTCCTGTTCCTCTCAAATCACAGCCAGTCGAAGTAGATGAGCCTGGTTCTGCTGGAGGTTTCTTCCTGTTAACGGGAGTTTTTCCTTTCCACTGGCTCCTTTGTGCTTGCTCAGGATGGGAGACATAAAGTGAAGATTCAACATAATCTGCTGCTTCCTTAACTTTACTAACTGGCTTTTGTATTTATGTGAATGTTGTGCTCTGAGACGTCTGCTGTGATTTGGTGCTATACAAACTGAACGGAATGGAATCTTCACTTCAATCAGTTTAAATTGTTTAAAAATATATAGATGTGATCACAGTAAATTCTAATGGGTTTATTTTACTAAACTTTGTTGAACTAAAAAGACTCCAAATGGACTAACACCTCCTTTTTAGTTAGAAAATGGTTAAATCACATGGTGGAGAATGGGATTTAATGAAAGTGGATAAAACAAAATCACAATATTTGCAGAACGTCGTTCAACCTGCGAGAAAAGATCAACGGAGAGGAATGAATCTAGTCACAGAGATGATATCTGCTGGAGCAGATTTATTCAAACAAACATCACAGTTCAGCTTCTTTGCATGTGAAGAAAAAAAACCCATTGAGCTGCACATCTTTATTCATGAGAACAGTTTATCTGAGTTTTTAAAAAAACAACTCTATTTTGAAAATGGCAGGCTTTCATTTCAGATGCGAAGCCAGAGCTGAATATTTGTGGATTATCACCACTAAAATGATTTCTCCCGATGAGAATAAGCTTTGAAAATATTTCCCCTCTAGGCAAACAAAAAGTGACTGCCAACTTTTTTTATTTGCTATTATTTTTATTCATTTATTTTCTTTCACTTTTCTTTTGTCAGAGCTTTCCTCTGCTTTGCATCTGAATCCGTCCAAATCGTGAAATCACTTCCGCCGAGTTCCCGTGTTTACAAAAACACAAGTTTCCAAGCGGCTGCAATGAATTTATATTTGGTACATCTCACTCCCCTGGCAGCGGGCCCTTTCACAAGCTTTCCATGGTCCCCCCACAGTTTCCACAGTGATTGATTTTGCCTTTTAATGGCTTCCTGTGCTGGGCATGGCACATCTGTAGGGGTGGATTGGCCACGTTGGGTCTGTTTTGCTCCGTTCCGCTTCTCTGTGGTGCAGTAAAGTGAAGTATCTGCCTTTTCTGTGGCCTGGGAGAGTGACGCGCTCCATTATAAAAAGAACCAACCCCAATGAAAAATGAAACTCGGGTCCTGACGGGCGTTGGTCGCTCGGTGGATTACAGCGCCTCGAGGGAAGTAGCCGAGCCTCTGATGTTGAGGGCTAAAAACGGAGAACAAAAGCAGCTGGCCTCAGAGTGATAAACTTATACCGAGGGTTAATGTCAAGAGGGTAGTTTAACTTCGAAGTCACTTCTGAGTCTCTGCAGCTGCTGCAGGGTCAGCTTTGGGTTGTAATGGAGTGAATTATGAATGATTCAGTCGGCTTTAAATGCCAACAGTCACGGCTTTGGTAGAACGAGTGTCGCTGCTTTTTAGATCTTAAAACATTCATCGTGTGATCGTCCACTGAGAAGCCTTGAAGTCACAGATCTGCAGCCAATTACACGACGTTTTGAGGGACAATAAGTCAAGAGAAGACAGTTGAGAACGTTATTCATTACCAAATAATCAATGCACCATGTTGCTTTTTCATGTCAAGTTTTGAACTCGGGGAAACAAGGAGTTCAATATGTTCTGGTTAAATCTTGAAACAAACATGTGTCACGCAACATCACTGATGTGTTAGCCCCAGAGTATGTGTTGTGAATGACTCTTAGCCGCTACCACCGAATTTTAGCTCAATATTGGTTAAATCAGCGGGCTCGGATGTTGTCAGTCCATACAATGGGCGTTATCAACAGTTATCATCCCCATATATAGTGGCAAAATTGTCCAATCTACCTCCTAGCATGTTTAAAAGAACGTTATCAGCATTATTATCGCTGTGAGTAGGCAACGTGTTTCCGTAAACCCGTAAGTGTTGCGTTTTTGTTTTTTTCAGCTAATGTAACCATTTTCCTAAACCCAACCTTAAACCTGACCCCCTGACCCTTGTGCCTAAACCTAGCCTGGTTAAAACCAGACCCTTGTCCTTCACTTCGCTTTGTACTAGGGTCTGGGACTTCTCCCATAGACAAGGATTTCTCCGGTAGATTTTTGACCGGACCAATCAGAGAACAGAAGGCGGAGTTTTGAACGACGTCGACTGACGTCGTCAGTTAAAATGGCTGCCGCCACGAAGGAATTTTCAAGAAAACAAGGTAAAAAACTATTATTTCTTTGCTGAGAAAAAATATATTTCTTAGCTGACGTTATATCAGAAGTGTTCCTGAGCTTAACAGTTCCTAAATCAATTCACGAAATGGTCAAATCTGCTGGATTTAAATTGTTTCGGTTTGACATTTTCCAAACAGCCTCGGGTGCGCTACGAAAATAAATTATAAAAAATCGAATTTTATCTCAAATGTTTCATCCAGGCCAACAGTCAGTAAATTAGAGCCATATAATTACACACTGGTAGCAGAAAAAATATCCACCGAGTGGTTTCTGAGCTATTTATCTGAATAGCCTGGACCTCGCCAGGCTAAACTAACAAAACTCCGCCTTCTGTTCTCTGATTGGTCCGGTCAAAAATCTACCGGAGAAATCGTTGTCTATGGGAGAAGTCCCAGACCCTAGTACGAAGCGAAGTGAAGGACAAGGGTCTGGTTTTAACCAGGCTAGCCTAAACCTAACCAAGACCCTTACTCTAAACCTAACCACGTAGCCAAAGACGGAGCCTGCTGTCATCGCTTGTAACGGTGACAACGTACCTTTAAACCTCCTAGGAGGTACAGGAGGGGCAATCTGACCGCTACGTATGGGGATGATAATAACTGATAACGGCCATTTAATGGTTGATAACATCCGAAGCGGGTGGTTAAATTCACCAAGTTACAGCAGTCCTGCATTTATCACGCGGGGATCCATACCAGCACAATTTACGTATCGGATTTTTACGATCCAATCTGCAGAGATTTCCAATCCATGATGCTTCTTGAAACTTCTCATGTGATTCCCGCCAGCTGCTCTGCACGTTGGTTTCAAACTATGGAATGGATTTCCTGAACGGAGGCGTGTCTCCTGAGCCCAGAGTAATAAGACCCGCCACACATCCAGGAAATCCATTTCATAGTTTGCAACCAGCTACAACATGAGGACTGAGTGAGCAGCATTGTAGCAAACAGCTAGCCAAATTTCATCATAACATGTCCGCTGTGTGGAAGTATTTTACACTAAACACTGCAAGACAGCAACATGCAATGTCTGCAGAGCCATAGCGCCACATTAAACCGCGGTCAAGTTAGTTTTACATTGGACATTCAAGCTCCGGGGCTTCAGCGGGGCGCTACTCTCGCTGAACCCGAAACAAGCAGCCTGATCCCAGCTAGCTGCGTCCAGTCTGCTGCACTCAGTCTGCCCATCTCAGAGGAGGGACAGGCTGAGAGCGGCTGACCGAAATCAGGCCGCCCGCCCCGGATAGAACAATAAAAACACACCACTAAAGCCCCGGAGCTCGAATGTTCACCGAGAAGTTGCTAAACTTCATCGTAATTAATGATCAACTGCTATCAGCTGTAGAAAATGAAGGATTTCACAGCTTGATTCTTGCAGCCAAGCTATAGTTTACCCTCCAGGAGATATTTTTCAGTACAACAATAGACAATCATAAAAAGGTATATGAATTGAAAAATACAAGAAAAT
>JBBPBX010002172.1:52986-73598 GCA_038048925.1 Garcialebias charrua | reverse complement strand
TATATATATAAAGGCATTTTAAACCATCCTACACTCTTGTAATATTCTAAACAATGTTTCTAAACGCTCTAAAAGACACAGAACGTCATGATTTCAGCTCCCTGCCTCCTCTGCTCTTTGCCACCTGCAAGCGTTCTTCGCCACGCCAACTTCTCCCCTCTACATGGAGGAACAGCTGATCAGCTGCAGCTGGAAGTTTATCCTGCAGTGTGGGCTGCACAAAGGTGCAGGAGGTGCTAAATAATTTAAAATAATTTATTTAAAATAAAAATGCCATGTCGATCTTGCATCCATCAATCAGCCATTTGTGTGTCATGTCCAATCTTATTTTGAAAAACCGCGATAGAGCGAGTCCACGACAAACGAACCATGAAGTAGCGAGGGACTACTGTAATCCAAATAAGAGCCCCTGTGTTGGTTTTGTGTTACTAAGTAAAAGGTTTTTTAAATTATTTTTAAGTTATTTTCTTGTTCCCAGTGTGCAAACCAACAGATTCTTCATTCATCACAATTTAACCGTTTTTAAATATTATTTTGTTTCTTAAATCTTTCTAAAAAACTGTTTAGGCTCGGGATGAAGAGAAGAACCGGAGGAACAACAAAGACACCACCAACCAGGTTCTGAAAGACCTAGAGGACCTGATGCCAAACAAATCCCTGGCTCCTCCACCAGAACCGAGTCAGTAATGTCCCAAACATCTGCTCATCATTATCTAAACTCTCAGCTTTGAGTTAAATAATTAAATGATTAGTCAAGTTAAATAATTAAATGATTAGTCAACAAAAATCTGTTTATTTTCCTGCCTGCACAGAAAAACCTGCAGAACCGGAGGCGAAGCCCATGAAGACCAAGGCCGGCTCAGCCGGTAAGGGCGTTAATCTCCAGAAGGACGTGGCTCTGGCCTCTTCCAACCCCGAAGCTCGAGGGCCGGTCAGCCGGCCGCCGGGGCCCAGAGGACAAGGACCCATGCCGGGTCCAGGTCAGAGAGGGGGTCGAGGCCGCGGGAGAGGAGCTCCTCCCAGATAACACTGAGAGAAAAACACCGATCTCTGCAGCCGGAGGCGTGTAAAAAAACTGTTTTATAATTAAACCCTAACGAGCTCATCTCAAAGAATCATATAAACAAATACAATATGTGCAAAAACCTGCCTGTAAATGTTATTGATTAGTAATTACAACGATAGATTAGTAATTACAACGATAGATTAGTCATTACAACGACCCAGGAAGTGAAATATTCTGATGTTTTTTTTAAACATGTTGTTGGTCTCATTATGTGTAAATATAATTATGTATATGCGTGTGCTGTGTCATAATAAAGTATATATATATGGTATATATAGTACTGTACATAGCATTTTCTTGAACTGTTGACAAAGTTTTATATTGAGTTGCCCTGTTAGCAATTTTTTCCCCCATTCTCCAATCTGAAGTCACTTCATCTGCTGTCTGCTGCAGGTGAGAAGCAACATCATCAAAAGAAGTCAACTTCTTGAATTAACACAATTAAAACAATTAGTGTCTCTATTTTTGTCCTGTTGTGGTCTTTTAGCTACTGTTTCATTGGTTTTAGCTTTTAGCTAATGTGCCAGAGTCAGATAATCTTTATTGTCATTCGCACCGCATGTGGTACATGTGATGAAACGAGATTATGTACACATGGTCCCAGTTACATCCAACAACAAAATGTAAGAGAAAAACAGTAATAACATCTAAGATATGAACTAAGAAAAACATCAACTAAAAATACACTAAGCACTAATAATGTGCTGTTAATTTTAGCTATTGACTATTGTATTTTTTAGCTGTGGTTTAGTTTACTTCAGCTTAGCCCCATTTTGCTAAATGTTAAGTTTATGTGATTTTGTTCATGTTAGTTTCAGGCTATAATTTTTCTTTTTACTTTGCTAATCTTAGCATTTAGCTACCATTTAGTAAATCTCAGCTTTTAGTCACGTTAGGCTAATGTATAGTATTTATTTGCAATTTTCTTTTGCAATTTATATTTGCTTTTTGCCATAATTTAGTATTTTTTTTATTTTGACAAACATTTAGCTAATTTAAGCCTTTAGCTGCTGTTGACTTTCTCATCTTTTAGCTACAGTTTTCATCTTTTTACCCTTTAGATATGATTTTGCTCATATTAGCTTCTGTTTTGTTTACTTTGTCTTTTAGCTATGGTTTTGATCATTTTTGCTGTTGTATAGTATAGTTCAGTCTTTAGCTATGATTTTGCTCATTGTTTTGCTTATATTAACTTTTAGACAGTGTTTAGTTTTTCACCTTTTAGCCACAGTTCAGAACAATTTGACTTTTAACTTTTATTTAGTAGCTTCTTTTAGCCTTTAGCTAATGTAAAGCATGTTTTTCTCTTTTCACTACTAATTTGCTAACTTTAACTTTCAGGAACTGCTTACTTTATCTCAGATTTTAGCTGTACAGTTTTGCAAATATTAGCCTTCGCTTTGTACCTACAAAGCGAAGTGAAGGACAAGGGTCTGGTCTTAACCAGGCTACTTTAAATGTAAATTTTCTCGTATTATTGTTTAGCTACTAATTGGCTTATTTTAGCTCTTTGACACTGATCAGTTTATTTAATCTTTCAGCTACCGTTTTACTAATTCAAGCCTGTAAAAAACAACAATGCTAACTTTAGCGTTTAGCTACAGGTTTGTTAATTCAAGCTTTTAGCTACTGTCCTGTTCCGTTTTGCTCCTTTTAGCTGCTCTTTGTCTTCAGCTTCTTCTGCAAACTTAGCAACTTCAGCACTCAGCTCACAGTGCTTTTTAACAGAAAACGGTAACTCCTTCATTTATTTATTTCCACACAGCTCCACAGTGACTGGTCTGAATCAGAGTCAGAGTCAGAGAGTCTTTATTGTCATTTGCACCGCATGTGGTACATGTGATGAAAACGAGATTATGTACACGAGGTCCCAGTTACATCCAACAACAAATGAAAGAGAAAAACAGTAATAACATCTAGAACTAACTAAGAAAAACATCAACTAGTAATACACTAAGCCTAATATAGTGGGAATAAACAGCAGCACGAACATGAGTTTGTATGAGCAGATGGTCACAGATGAACACAGCAACAAGAAAACAGATCAGCATCAGCATGATGTGATATTTTGCAGTGTTTATTTTTATTTTATTTTTATTTATTCATGAGTCTAACAGCCTCAGGGTAGAAGCTGTTCCTCAGTCTAGTGGTTCTACATTTGATGCTCCTCAACCTCCGTCCTGAGGGGAGTGGGGCAAAGAGTGAGTGTGCTGGGTGAGTGAGGTCTTTCATGATGCAGGTGGCTCTTTTCCTGCATCTGGAGGTGTAAATGTCTGTGATGGTGGGGAGACTGACTCCAACAGACTTCTGTGCAGCCTTCACCACTCTCTGCAGAGCTTTCCTCTCTTCAACTGTGCAGCCTCCATGCCACACGTTGATGCTGGAGCACAGGATGCTCTCCACTGCACACCTGTAGAAGGAGGTGAGAACTGGGCTGCTCAGACCAGCTCGTCTCAGCCGTCTGAGGAAGTAGAGTCTCTGATGACCTTTCTTGATCAGGCTGGTGGTGTTGTTGCTCCAGCTGAGGTTATCATTCATGTGTACACCCAAGTATTTGTAGCTGGAGACCACTTCCACTGCAGACCCACCTATTTTCAGTGGGGCATGGGTGTGTTTGTTCCTTCTGAAGTCCACAATCATCTCCTTTGTCTTCTTCACATTCATGTGAAGATTGTTCTCTTTGCACCAGCTCTGAATGACTATAGACCGGTGGCCCTCACCCCGATAGTCGCTAAATGTTTTGAGAAACTGGTCATGTCCCACATCAAGGCAACCGTCAACATCAACGAGGACCCTCATCAATATGCATACCGTGAGAACCGATCAACAGAGGACGCCATCTCCTCCGTGGTCCACACTGCTCTCACCCACCTGGATCAGAAGGACTCATACGTGCGTCTGCTCTTTGTGGACTTCACATCTGCCTTCAACACCATGATCCCCCAAACTCTGATAGACAAACTATCTACACTTGGACTAAGCCCCTCTATTTGTAACTGGGTACTAGACTTCTTAACAAACAGACCACAGTCCGTGAAGATCCACAACTTCTCCTCCTCCACCATAACCCTCAGCACTGGCTCTCCTCAAGGATGTGTGCTGAGCCCCCTTCTGTTCACTCTGCTCACATATGATTGTACAGCCACACTTCCAGGCTGTCATATTGTTAAGTTTGCAGATGATACAGCGGTGGTGGGATGCATCACAAACAATGATGAGTCCAGCTACAGACAGGAGGTGGAACACCTGGAGAGCTGGTGCAAAGAGAATAATCTTCACATGAATGTGAAGAAGACAAAGGAGATGATTGTGGACTTCAGAAGGAACAAACACACCCATGCCCCACTGAAAATAGGTGGGTCTGCAGTGGAAGTGGTCTCCAGCTACAAATACTTGGGTGTACACATGAATGATAACCTCAGCTGGAGCAACAACACCACCAGCCTGATCAAGAAAGGTCATCAGAGACTCTACTTCCTCAGACGGCTGAGACGAGCTGGTCTGAGCAGCCCAGTCCTCACCTCGTTCTACAGGTGTGCAGTGGAGAGCATCCTGTGCTCCAGCATCAACGTGTGGCATGGAGGCTGCACAGTTGCAGAGAGGAAAGCTCTACAGAGAGTGGTGAAGGCTGCACAGAAGTCTGTTGGAGTCAGTCTCCCCACCATCACAGACATTTACACCTCCAGATGCAGGAAAAGAGCCACCTGCATCATGAAAGACCTCACTCACCCAGCACACTCACTCTTTGCCCCACTCCCCTCAGGACGGAGGTTGAGGAGCATCAAATGTAGAACCACTAGACTGAGGAACAGCTTCTACCCTGAGGCTGTTAGACTCATGAATAAATAAATAAAAATAAACACTGCAAAATATCACATCATGCTGATGCTGATCTGTTTTCTTGTTGCTGTGTTCATCTGTGACCATCTGCTCATACAGACTCATGTTCGTGCTGCTGTTTATAATGATGTTTTTCCACTATATTAGGGCTTAGTGTATTACTAGTTGATGTTTTTCTTAGTTAATTCTAGATGTTATTACTGTTTTTCTCTTGCATTTGTTGTTGGATGTAACTGGGACCCCGTGTACATAATCTCGTTTTCATCACATGTACCACATGCGGTGCAAATGACAATAAAGACACTCTGACTCTGACTCTGATTTAATACTTAAAAAAAGATAAACATCTTATTTTGAGTGGACACATGCATGGGGTTTCCCTTTAGCACTAAAACTTGTCACAGTAAAAATGTGGGCCTTCAGGTTCGGCTGCTAAAACAACCAGCTGACGGTTTTGGGCGTGTTCTGTGTTTCTTGCAGCCGAGCTGAGCTTAAAGCATTAAAGCACCGTCTGCTCGGTTTGTCTAAAGGGCGAAACGATAAAATCGTCTGGGCAGATAGAGGCAGTTGGTAGACTGATGTTCAGCAGGTGAAACTACTGATGATCCCAGGAGTGGGCGGAGCCTCTGAGGTGTGATTCAAACACTTCGCCTAACCCTGAGTGAAGACTGTCTCTTCTGTTGAACAGGTAAGATCTGTCAATTAAGGTTCTATCTTATTTAGTTCATCATCGCCCGTCGCTATGAAAGGCAGGCGATAATGTAGTTAGTTACCTGTGTGTTAGTGTGTCTGTTAGCAAAATATCTCATGGACTAGATGGATTTTACTGAATCTCTCAGAAAGGAACCATTGAATGAATTACCATTTAGAGTCAATTCAAGATGGCTGCCACAGCAAACGCTAAAAAGACTGTAACTCTGAAAGTTAGTGAGGTAGTAGCCGAGAGTCATTCCCAGCATGCACTCTGAGCGCTGAGAGACCTCGCCAGATTTCATTTTAATCGTTGGAAATCTGAGAAAAGCTTTTCAAATTAAAAAAGAAATAAATAAACCACTTTTAGTTTGTAAAGACTCTCTCTACTGCCCATGGAAGCCCATTTCCACCGCTCTATAAAAAAAATAGCAAAAATTATCTCAAATTAATGAGATAGTATCTCATTATAATGAGATAGTATCTCAAATTAATGAGATAGTATCTCAAATTAATGAGATAGTATCTCATTATAATGAGATAGTATCTGAAATAAATGAGATAGTATCTCATTATAATGACATAGTATCTCATTATAATGAGATATCTCAAATCAATGAGATAGTATCTCATTATAATGAGATAGTATCTCATTATAATGAGATATCTCAAATTAATGAGATAGTATCTCATTATAATGAGATAGTATCTCAAATTAATGAGATAGTATCTCATTATAATGAGATAGTATCTCAAATTAATGAGATAGTATCTCATTATAATGAGATAGTATCTCATTATAATGAGATAGTATCTCATTATAATGAGATAGTATCTCATAATAAGAGATATCTCAAATTAATGAGATAGTATCTCATTATAATGAGATAGTATCTCAAATTAATGAGATAGTATCTCATTATAATGAGATAGTATCTCAAATTAATGAGATAGTATCTCATTATAATGAGATAGTATCTCATTATAATGAGATACTGTATCTCAAATTAATGAGATAGTATCTCAAATTAATGAGATAGTATCTCATTATAATGAGATAGTATCTCAAATTAATGAGATAGTATCTCATTATAATGAGATAGTATCTCATATACTATCTCAAATTAATGAGATAGTATCTCATATACTATCTCAAATTAATGAGATAGTATCTCATATACTATCTCAAATTAATGAGATAGTATCTCATATACTATCTCAAATTAATGAGATAGTATCTCATTATAATGAGATAGTATCACATTAATTTGAGATACTATCTCATTATAATGAGATACTATCTCATTAATTTGAGATACTATCTCAAATTAATGAGATACTATCTCATTAATTTGAGATATTAATTTGAGATACAGGACTATGTCATTATAATGAGATACTATGTAATTATAATGAGATAGTTTCTCATTATAATGAGATAGTATCTCAAATGAATGAGATAGTATCTCATTACAGTATGACATAGTATCTCATTATAATGACATAGTATCTCATTATAATGACATAGTATCTCATTATAATGACATAGTATCTCATTATAATGACTTAGTATCTCAAATTAATGAGATAGTATATCAAATTAATGAGATAGTAACTCATTATAATGAGGTAGTATCTCAAATTAATGAGATAGTATATCATTATAATCAAAGTCAACTAATGAGATAGTATCTCAAATTAATGAGATACTATCTCAATATAATGAGCTAGAATATCATTATAATGAGATAGTATCTCATTATTTTGATATCATTTTTGCTATTTTTTTATAGAGTGGCGGAAATGGGCTTCCATACCCGCCTCTGTTTAAATGCACTTCCTGTTTTATTTTGTAAAGCTCAGTTTTGTTTCCTGTCCTGATTTCACACCTGGGCTGATCTGATTAGTTTCCAGCTCCTCACCTGTTCAGGTCAACTTTCTGTTCTGCTTCCTTCTGAAGCTGGTTTTGATCCTCGGGTCGAGATGGCATTTTTCAAGAAGTTCTTTAAAAACATTGTCCACGACCGAGACCCGAAGGACGACACCGTGAATGTGAGCGCATTAATTTCATCCTTTGACTCAGAACTTAAAGAAAGACCAAATCTGCTCCAGTTCTGACTCCTCTGTTTGAAATGTTTGTGAAGGTGAAGGACAAACCAAAGGCCAAATATTACGGAACCGTCACTCCGTATCCCAACTTCAGTGCCAGCAGTGATGCTTCAGTCCTTCAGAGCGCCATTGACAGTAAAAGTATGTCTCAAGTAACTTAAAAATGTTTGTTCAACAGCTAGAGTTGTTTTAAAGAATGACTTGTCTCCCACAGAGGTGGATGAGGGTGTGGTCGTTGCCATCTTGGTGAAGAGGAGCAACGAGCAGAGGCAGATGATCAAAGCCGTCTATGAGTCGTCCACGGGTAAGGTGAGAGTTTTCACATTTATACACAAATAAATATATATATTTAAGAGAATGTGTGTCTGAGTGATTGTTTTAGTCATTTATAAAATGGAAAAGTGACAAAGTGTTTGGTTGCAATATGAAACTTCACCACTAGGTGGCACAACATCCTACATGCTGCAACTTCAAAGAGGGAACAAGAAAGATTTGATGTGAAGCCTGAGTTATGATGTTTATGAATAAATGTTTTATTTCTCTATATGTATTTTTTTATTGTTGTAAATTGACTACTTCTCCATGCTTTGTGCTATTTTAGCTGTTCTTACACTAAACTGTTTGGCTCATTCAAGAGACTGAGTTTTTTGTTCTAAAACTTTTATACTTTTCAAAATCTTTAACAAACATTTTCTTATAGAAATACAAAAAGATTGCCATTTCCTTCAAAGCATTTTCTAAAATTTGCTTTAGCATACCTGCTCTAATTTTCTTCTGCTACTTTTAGCTTTTCAACTAGCATTCTGCTACTTAATGCTTTTTTAGCTTTTTAAGTAGCATTCTGCTACACTAGGCTTTAAACCAGCATTTTGATGCTTTTAGCTTTTTAATTAGCGTACCACTGGTTTCAGCTTTTTAACTAGTGTTCTCATAAAAATGTTAATCTAAAGTTTTGCTTTTTAGCTTAAACTAGCATTCTGTAGCTTTTAGTTTTACTGGTAATTAGTGTTTTGTTGCTTTAATGTTTTTAGCTAGCGTTTCGGTGCTTTTAGCTAGCATTTTGATATTTTAAATAAACGTTTTTCTACATTTGGATCCTCTTCCTACTTTTACCTTTCTTTGGTACTTTTAGCATTTAGCTAGCCTTTTAGCTACTTCCAGCCAGGTTCCTTTTGTTTAGATTCACTTTCAGCTTCTTCAGCACAGACGTTAGCTCATATCTTGCTCCAGTTTCACATTTCATCTATTTCTAATCTTAGTATTTCCTCCTGAAAGGCAGATTTAATTTGAACTAATATAAAAGTCTACACGTGAAAACTTTATAAATATTTGTTTGCTGTGTTTTTCAGAACCTGGTTAAATCTCTGAAGTCGGCCCTCAGGTCCGATTTAGAGGACGTGGCTCTGGCTCTGCTCATGAAGCCAGCATATTATGATGCTCACCTGCTCAGGAAAGCCACCAAGGTAAAGTCACACTGTACGCAGATGATACTTTGATGTACTGATAAATGTATTTTTACATTTCTTTGGAGTTTTTTGTGTCAAGGCAACATCCTCTAAAGAACAACAAATGCTCAAATGAAACTTTTTTAAATTAATAGATAACCGTACATCTTCCTCCTCTCAGGTGACCTGCTTCCTGTTCAAAATTAAACAACTGAATGTTCGAAGGATTGAGTTGAATACTTTTAAACACATATCAGATTGTTGTTGGACATTTTTGTTATTTTAAGTTTATTATTGTTTGTAGCCAATAAAGGTGGCTAATCAAGTAATTGTGTTTGTCTGTTAGCAAAATATCTCAGGAACCATTAGATTTTAATGATACTTTTACAGAGTAACGGTTGGACATGTCTACAGCTGATTTAACTTTCAGAGTCAAGTCAACTGAAGATGGCCGCCATGGCTAATTGATGTTAGCTTGCACAAAAATCTCCATCAGTTTTATAAATAATAAGCTAAACTTTGGTTTGGTGGTTGATGACGGTTATGCCCCACCTGTTCCTCGAACACTAACAGATCATGCGGAATATGTGTTGGTCTTTGGGAAGTGAGGTGCTTGGCAGTTTTCATTTCTTCAAGGATGCTAACTGTCAGTTTTTAACCCCCTGCTGCCCCACAGGGCCTGGGTTTTAAGGCCTTGTGGGGCTGTTACGTCCACCATGAACATAACACATTTAAAAGGGGCATAAGACAAAAGAAGGTTTAAAAAGTTTACTTTCTTTCATTTTCTGTGGCTGCGGGCGTGGTTCACGCAGCCTGCTCCCTTCTGTGGAGAAAAAGATGAAAAAAACAGGAGTTCACCTTCAGTTTCTCCCGTGTCCCAAACAAAACAAAATGGCAACTGAAAGATGGACCTGGTGAGCTGGCTAAAAAGAATAAAATGACACCATAGGGGGCCAACCCAGGTAGGGCCGCAAAGCCCCTATCGGCAACGGTTTAAATCCCACCTATGAAAATAAGAACGAAAAATAGGGCTACCGATCCCACCAGGCCAAGACCTACATAAAAACAAGTAACAAACAGTCAGTGTCCAGCAAAACTAATAAGCCCTCCATGGCCAACCAAACACGAGCTCACTAGAGCTAAAAATGAGCACGCACCTGCTCACAACACATGACTCCCTCAGGAGTGTCAACCCAAGTGGCGAGGGCGGGCAGAGAAACACCTCCAAACCTCCGTGCCCAGATCTCTGCATCCAACCTATTTATAAGCGGACTCAAAAACGCCATCCAATAGAGTGATCTGATTAATTAGGACTAATCTTATTCAGGCTTTCAGAGTGCTTTAACAGATTGACTGGTGGACAGCCAACATAAACAAAACATACTGGGGCATAATAATAATTTTCCCTGGGCAGATAACACTCCCACCCAAAGTTTTTGAATGGGATGATGCAGCTAATCTTCCTAGCTCATCACCCATACAAACACAATAACTTGACTAAAATTGTGAGAGGTCCCGGGTTCAAATCCCGGACGAGCCCCCATTAAATATGTTACGTCCACCATGAGCATAACACATTTAAAAGGGACATGAGACAAGGGCAGCAGGAGGGTTAAAGCTGTTCTTTTCAAACGGGCAGCTTCGTTCCAGCTGTGAAGTCTTTAGTCAGAGTCGGAGTCGGAGTACTTTTATTATTGCACAAGTTTTCACCAATACAGCGTGAATATGTATGCACAGTCATCCTGAAGGTGGGGTGAGTGTGTGAAGCTGCTGCCTATTCAGACCACATGAGACATCAAATCACATTATGTTCTTCAGCGCGGCCTCTCTCATCCGTATCGGGATGAAGGTCAAAGGTGTGAAAAACAAGGAAAGTACCATGAGGGTCACAGCGTTGGTATTAAAAAAAATGTATCACATTTTGTCTGCCAAGACACCACATGAGACAGTAAAAACTATACCATAAGCACATTTAAGACAGTTACATGTTGCATTTTGAGACTGAGGCAGGGAGATTTCTGTCCATGAGACATTCCAGATAGCAACAGTCTGAGATGTAACCAGCCGGCCTCCGATAACGCTCATAGAAAAGTTCTCCGGGGGGGTAGCGGACAAGACAAGAGGAGCAGCTGTTTGTCCTCAGTAAAACACGTCTCAGGAGAAATTAGATATCCAGCCTTTTCCAAGGCTGTTTCCAAGGGAGTCAGATAAGAATGACAAATATTTTCACTTCAGGCTCACATTGTAATTTCTGCAGCCTTGAGTCTGTAAGTGCGACTCTGTTCCAAAAATGATCCAATTCGGGACTTTTTGATCCAAGCTCGGACCTCAGATGTTGACCAGTACAGCGTCCAGAGTCCCAATCCGAGTGGGTGATCTGCTCACCTTCCGGATAAGCTCGCAAACAGCTGATTTCTTGAGGTCACCGCGCAGACCAGACGTCAGGTGCTCCAGGCATTAAGGCATTTAGATCTTTATCGCTGTGATTTAATGAACAATGTTCCTTCTTGTGTTGCTCTGACAGCGTCTGGGCACAGATGAGGAGGCTCTGGTGGAGGTTCTGGCAACACGATCGAACAAAGAGATCGAAGAGATTAAAAAAGTCTTCAAAGAAGGTTTTCTGGCTCATGCGCTCCGTTTACGTTTTAAGGCCTGGATCCGTGACTTTTGTTTCTAAATGATGTAAAAGTAAATTTGCACTCCTGTCAGAGTACGCGGTGGAGCTGGAGCAGGTTATCAAGGATGAGACCAGCGGAGACTTCACCAAGGCCCTGCTGGCCATGCTGAGTGCCAAGAAGAAGGAGTCCGCTGAAGTGGACTCGGAGCTGGCCAAAAACGATGCAAAGGTAAAATCCATTTTCGTTTTGTCTCGGTTAACGCCCAGAACCTGAGGGGACTGGTTGTTGGAGGTTTTAGAGGGAAACGTCCCATTTTTATCTCTTAAAGGATTCTAGTGGTTCAAGTCCTGTGTCTTCTTGTTTCATGATTCATCAAACACTTTCGGTTGGTTGGAGGTCTGGACTGCAGACCTCAGCACCCGGACTCCGTACTTGTGAAATGGATCCAGCGTGAGAGTTAGCGCTGCCTTTCTCCACAAGGTGTTGTCTGGATGGGAGCAGATGTTGTCCTAAAACCTGTAATATATAACTTTCTCTGATTGTGCCTTTCCAGAGCTGCTAATGCAACCCTATCCCATCAGCGAGGCAGGCTTCCAGGTGGTTTCCAAACACTTTAAAATTTTGACAGAACAGGTCTCCACTTTGTCTCAGTCCATTTCAAACGATCTTCAGTTCCAGAGAAGACGCTGCGGTTCTGGTTGATGTCACATCCGGGTTCTTTTTTTGCCTGATAGAGCTTTAAGGAACATTTGTGGATGGCACGGTGAACTGTGTTTATAGATAATGATGTGTGGAAGGGTTCCTGAGCCCAGCAGTGATGTCCAGAACAGAACCAGTGGCCCCTGAGGACCCAAAAACCACAACCACCAAATATTGACTTTCAGCCTCTTGAGTTTCAAATTTTCCACAGATTCTTCTAATCTGTTGATGAGATTATGAACTGTAAAATATGAGATATTCTAAGCCTTCCCAATTTTTCCACTGAAGAACATTGTGAACCTCTGCCCATCTTCTAAACGGCTCTTTTTATACTCGATCCTCTGTCCGGTCGATAATTAACCTGATTAGTTACAAAATGTTCCTGCAGCTGGTTTATTTGTACCACTTACTTTTTTACAGAATATTTTGTTGCTCTTGTTACAGATTTTTTTTAGAGATGTTGCTTCAATCCAACTCAAAATTACCAAACTATTTTATTTAAAAACACAATTTCTATCTTTAAACACTTTTTCTATGTTCCACTGTGAAAGAAACACGGGTTAATGAGACCTGCAAACTGCTGCATTCTGTTTTTATTTACAACAGACAAATCTTTTCTAATATTAGATACGTTATGGGGGAATTCAAGGATTGTAAATACAGTATATTTGTCTGCTTCAACTGAGGGAACAGTAAATTTGTATTTGAATAAATAATGTGCAAAAGGTTCTCAAGGTTGCTATAAAGCGCAGATCTGAACGTTGCACGCCCACGAGAGAGATCATTAACAAACCAGTTTCCAAACAGACAAGTTACTTTTGTCCTTGTTTCAGTCTAAAATACATTTTTCTTGTTGTTGGCAGGTTTTGTTTGAATCGGGGGAAAGTGCCGGCAAAGTCAACGTCTCCACCTTCATCGACATCCTGACCACACGGAGCGGGCCTCAGCTCTCTAAAAGTGAGTCGTTGAATCGCGAATCTCTCGTTTTGTCTGGTTTCACAACGAGAACGTCTGGAAAAACAGGTGGAACCGAACAGGTGAGCAGAACTCTCCCATTCAGAGAAGAAACAAAACGCAGAGACTGGTTCGGTTTGTTCGTGGCATTGATGAACTCGAATACGTAGAAATGTGTGTTTCTATGCCTGAGGGGTCGGCTTGTGGTGCGAGCCGTCTGTCTGTTGGCAGTTGTGTTGTCTGATCAACTTTAAAGGAATTTCATGAAACTTGGTGGGAAATATCAGATTCAGCTCAGATTTACTGTCATTCAAACTTTCTGATCAGAACAAAACAGATTTCTAGAGCTCGGTAAAGCAAGACGATAACCAATCAAGCCAAGATGGATAATAAAATAGACTAAAAGTCCCAGTTAAAGAGGAACTAAACTCCAAATTAACTTTTTTTTAGCTGATAAACTCCCTAGAATGTGTCCAAAATGTTGTATAGCACTATGTCTGTGTTAATCTTCACATATTTGTGCGTATTAGTTTAAATCGGCAATATTTGGTCTAAAAACGTGTTTACGGTAACCCTATGGGTTGAACAGAGGAATTGCAGCTTAATTTTCTTATTGGTCAAGGACTGTTCACTCTGACGTCACAAAGGTGGTTCAAGCAGAGCCAATCCCCTGCAGAGATGAGAAGGTCCGCGCTGCAGTTCATACCTTATATGGAAGTGGTACATTGCACTCCGGAAAAGTACTGCAAAGAAGCATATTATAGTTTTTGGAATGGCAATAGTTATTTGTATATTTTAACTTATTTATTTTAGGAATACTTTTCACTACATCGAAACTATTTGGTTGTAACTATTTGGTTGTATTTGTTTTTTTATATTGCGATGGACCAGTAATGCATAAATACCAAGACAGGGCAATGGTGTAGGTGCAGGTTTGAGATCTGACAGACCAGGGTTTGAACCCCAGTCGGAATACCTTGCGGTATTATAATTTTTTTTTAGGCCTTTTGTTTTGGATAGATCGGGTGGGAATAGATAAAATACATCTACGTACATATTTATTCTTTGTTTTTGCTTGCTGTAAGTTGTTTGCTGGAGTTTTTGTTTGTTGCTAGAGGGGGCGTGAACGCAGCTCAACCACCCACCTCCTCCCCTCCATGTCTCTCGACACTCCCATTTTCATGAGGGATTTTGAATCTGGTCTGGGGGCGGAGTTACCGTTTCACAGTGGGTTGAGGACCTCTTTAAAGATCAAAGCTAAAAAAAAAAGAGATCTGTGCAGAGCAGCCGTTTGCTAACGCAGCTGTAAGACAATAAATCCAGGTTGAAGCTGTGTCTGCGCTGTTTTTTGGTAAACGGTTCTTGTGCAGGGTGGGTGGGGTCATGCAGGATGCTGATGGCTCCATCCCTTCATCTGGCAGTAGAAGTCCCTGACTGGTGGCAGACTGCACCTGAGGGCCTTCTGTGCAGGCCTTACCACCTCTGCAGTGCCTCCTCTCTGAACGGATACGCCAACTGTCGGCATTTTGTTTATGGACCTCTGCTTTATTTAATATGTAATAATAATTATAATGGAGAATACTTGTCAGCTCAACTCCTTTTAAAGGTAAAAGAGAAGTTGACTCAGTCTGGTGTGTTTGGGACCTGCTACACAAACCACAAGTTGTGCAGGGTTGTTGATAACTTTGTAAGTGGGCTCTTTTCAACGTCTCCTTCTACCACTTATCTATAGTCGGGCTGCAGAGGCAACAGGTCCAGGAGAGAAACCCAGACCTTCCTCTCCCCACAGAAACTCTCCAGCTCCTCCTGAGGGGCTCCACGGTGTCTCTAGACCAGAGGATGCTCAGTCCCTTCAGTGTGTTCCAGGTCTGTCCTGGGGTTTCTTCCCAGTGGGAGGTGCCTGGAAAACCTCCAAAGGGAGGCGTCCAGATCAGATGACCTTCAGTTGACTCCTTTCGAGGCAGAGGAGCAGCAGCTCAACTCCTGCTGATCAAAGTCAAAGTCAAAGTCAACTTTATTGTCAGATCTGCAATATGTACTGTACAGGACATACACAGGACCGAAATTGCGTTTCTCTCAGTCCCTCGGTGCAACAGTAAACATCTAAACATTGAAACACTGAAACATATAATAATAGACATAAGCATAAAATAGTAAAACTAACACTGTCCTGAGTTTTTTGCATAGTGGTATAAGAGTATGAAAATTTACACCAACTCTAAAACTAAAACATTAAACATTTAATGAACATAATACTGTCCTGAGTTTTTGCATACTAGTATAAAAAAAGAGTATAAAAAGTATAACTAAAATAAACTAAAGGTTTCTAGCATTGACATTTGCAAAGTGGCAAAGCAGCGTATGAGTTAATGTACACAGTATATGTATGAGGTAGTAGTTGATGTTGTTATAGAGGCAAAAAGTGGCATATGCAGTAAGGCACATTGGGCATCCCTAAGTAAGACCGTTCAGAGCACACTGTATATGTATCAGCAGTGGTGTAGATATTAGAGTAGTGTAAATGTAAACAGTAGTAATTACATGTAAGCAGTAGTAAAAAAGTAAACAGTATTAATAAATGTAAACAGAGAATGTAAACAGTATTATGATTATAGGCAGTGATGTAATACAAACATTAGTGCAAGTATGAGAAGTAGTGCAAACTGTATGAGCACATGACCGAGAGTTTAGTGAATAACCCGTTTGATGACACAGAGTCCAGTGTTAAAATCTTTGTGTTGTGTGGTAATGTGTGAGAAAGTTTTAGTGTTAAGGCAGTTCAAATGGGAGGGGGGGCAGAGCAGGCAGAGTGTTTAGCATCCTGACTGCCTGATGAACAGAGCTGTCTCTCAGTCTGCTGGTTCGAGCCTGGAGACTCCTCAGTCTCCTTCCTGATGGCAGCAGTCTGAAGCAGCTGTGTAGTGGGTGTGTGGGATCACCTGCCATGCAGTGGGCTTTCCGAGTGAGGCGTTTGCTGTGTAAGTCCTGCAGTGAGGGGAAGGAGGTGCCGACTATCTTCTCAGCTGCTCTCACAATGCGCTGGAGGCTCTTGCGGCAGGATGCAGTACATGCACCAAACCACACAGTGATGCAGCTGGTCAGGACACTTTCTATGGCACCTCTGTAGAAGGTGCTCATGATGGGGGTTGAAGCTCCAGCCCTTTTCAGCTTGCGGAGAAAGTAGAGACGCTGGTGAGCCTTCTTTGCCAGTGCTGCAGTGTTCCTGCTCCAGGACAGGTCCTTCGAGACGTGCACTCCCAGGAACTTGGTGCTGTCTACTCTCTCCACTGCGGTGCTGTTGATGGTCAGAGGGGCATGCTGGGCATCCCTCTTCCTGAAGTCCACAACAATCTCCTTTGTCTTCTCCACGTTGAGAGTGAGATTGTTGTGTCCGCACCACAAGGCCAGGCGGCTCACCTCGTTCCTGTAGTCCGTCTCATCGTTGTTGCTGATGAGACCCACCACTGTTGTGTCGTCCGCAAACTTGATGAAGTGGTTGGAGCTGTATGATGGTGTGCAGTCGTGTGTTAGCAGGGTGAATAGAAGGGGGCTCAGCACACATCCTTGTGGGGCCCCTGTGTTCAATGTGATGGTGCTAGATGTGTTACTCCCGACCGTACTGTCTGTGGTCTCCCGGTCAGGAAGTCTAGCAGCCAGTTACACATTGAGGTGTTCAGCCCCAGACTGTCCAGTTTAAGGATGAGCTGTTGGGGGATGATGGTGTTAAATGCCGAGCTGAAGTCGATGAACAACATTCTAACATAGGAGTCCTTCGTGTCCAGATGTGTGAGAGCTGTGTGAAGGGCAGAGGAGATGGCATCGTCGGTTGAGCGATTAGGTCGGTATGCAAATTGGAAGGGATCCAGGGAGTCAGGGAGGACAGATGTGATGCTTTTCATGACTAGCCGTTCAAAGCACTTCATCAGGATGGGGGTGAGTGCTACTGGGCGATAGTCATTGAGGCATGCGGGCGTTGCCTTCTTTGGGACAGGGATGATGGTGGTGGCTTTGAAACAGGTGGGGACGATGGCCTGGCTCAGTGAGATGTTAAAGATGTCCGTGAAGACCGCTGCGAGTTCCCCTGCACAGTCCTTCAGCACACGACCAGGTATGTTGTCAGGACCAGAGGCCTTCCGGGCGTTAATCTTGATGAATGATCGCCTTACGCTGTCTGAGGACAGCGTCAGCACCTGGCCATCAGGAGAGGGGGGGAGTTTATGTGCTGGTGTGCTGTTACTTGCCTCGAACCGAGCAAAGAACTCATTCAGTTCATTCAGCGCAGAGGCTGAGCTGTCACAGGTCTGGGGGGGTGGTTTGTAGTTTGTGATGGTCTGTATTCCCTGCCACAGACTGCGTGTATCCCTGCTGTCCTTGAAACGGTGAGCTATTTTCCCAGAATACTGCCTCTTTGCCTTTCTGATGCCCCGGTCCAGGTTGTTTCTGGCTGCCCTCAGGCCCACCTGATCTCCCGCTTTGAAGGCAGCATTCCTGGCTTTCATGAGTCTGTGAACCTCAGCTGTCAGCCATGGCTTCTGGTTAGCCCGAACAGTGATGGTTTTAAGGTTGGTTACATCATCAATGCACTTGGTGATGTATGAACATACAGTGTCTGAGTACTCCTGGAGACATGTGGTGTTGTTTGTGGTAGCAGCTTCTTTGAACATACTCCAATCTGTGGTGTCAAAACAGTCCTGGAGTGCCTCTGAAGACCCCTCTGGCCACACTCGTATCTGCTTGCGGACTGGTTTTGTGACTTTCACCAGCGGCCTGTATGCTGGCTTTAGCATGACACAGATATGGTCCGAAGCACCAATGTGGGGGAGGGGGACGGCTCTGTAGGAATTTTTCATGGAGGTGTAAACCTGGTCCAGGGTGTGGTTTCCTCTTGTTGCAAAGTTTATGTTTCTGTATGTTTTTGGTAATACACTCTTTAAATCTGCATGGTTGAAATCACCAGCCGTGATGAGAAAAGCATCAGGGTGGGCTGTTTGTTGCTCACTGATGTGCACATATAGTTCATTTAGTGCCTCACCTCTATCTTTGCTGTTGGAGCTTGGAGGGATATATACTCCTCACTCTGCCCACACCCTACGAAGTTCAGCCGCTTGTTTCCATCTCATTCTTTCAGTCCTGATCCAAACCTCATGACCACACGTGAGGGTTGGAACGTAGACGGAGCAGTAAATCCAGAGCTTTTCCTTTCAGCTCAACTCTTTCTTCACCATGGCTGACCGAAGCAACGCCCTCATTACTCAGGACGAGGTCACGACCATTGATTTATCTCTCGCTCCCACCATCACTCAGCAACAGCGTTTTGCAAATACTACTATATAACCATTAGGGGTGCAGGAAAAAAAATGATTTTTTTAAAAGAATCGAGATTCTTAGTCTTGGCGATTCAGAATCAATTCTAAAAGCCCCAAAATCGATTTTATTTATTTTTTACATTAAAACCCAAAAGATAAAGAAAATAAAACCATATCTCATAGTATATGAAAGAATACATAAAATGAAAGGTGGCAGAAAGAAGAAGAAATCTGACCCGAACCAGTGACCTCCAGGACCCGATAAGGATAAAGCGGGTAAAGATGATGGATAGATGGCTTTTGTTGAAAAGATTTACCAAACAAATCTTTTAAACAAAATCCATCCATACACATTTGAAACATGGATGAATGCAATATGATTTTGAAGTCTATTTTATTTTGAGTTAAATGTTTATGCAATACAGTAGGCTGAAATCTTTGTTTACGTTTGTATTTTGAATTATTTGTGATGGACTGGAGACATGTCCAGGGTGTCCCCTGCCTCTCGCACAGTGACTGCTGGATATAGGCACCAGTGACCTCCGGGACCCGATTAAAGCTGCTGCATTCTATTCATATACCCATCTGCTGTATTTATACTGTATTATTTGACATTATTAAAGTTTGCTACAAGCATACATTATTCCATCCATCCATTATCTTTACACGTTTCTTCCATTTTGGGTCACGGGGGTCGCCGGTGCCCATATCCAGCAATCACAGTGCGAGGGGCGGGGTACACCCTGGATGGGTCGCAAGTCCATATCCATACATTATTGTTTTAAATAAATGTTTTATTTGTTTACATTATTGTTTAATCTTTTCATGATTTCGATTGAAAATTGTTTCAGAATCGATCCTGGAATGAAAATTGTTTAAGAATGGAAAATCGTTTCTGAATCGAAAATCGATCCTGGACTGAAAATCGTTTTAGAATCGAAATCGATTTTTAATCGAATCGGTACATCAAAAATCGGAATTGAATTGATTCTCCAGACATTGAGAGATTCGCACCCCTAATAACCATAGTAAAAATATACAACTGTGTCCATGCTTTGATGCATACTTCTCTGAGTCGTCACGCCCAACAACACTTGTCTGAGTCAGAACTTTTAAATAAAAACTGTAGTCCGTAAGAACGTTTTTGTCCCTTCTGGTCTCTGCCTCTTTGAAAAGAATCGTTATTCTAAACATTTTTGTCTTTTTAGCCTTCCAGGTTTACGCCACCATGAGTGACAAAACGTTACCGAAAGCCCTGCAGATGGAGCTGAAGGGAGACATCGAGGACTGCCTCATCGGCATCGGTCGGTTGATCTCTTAACATTTCCTGACATTTATTTTGATTTCAGTGTAGTACAAGAGGCAAAATGAGTTATCCTCTTTGAAATTCAAACACTTTCTATTCATATCATAACAACAACAACAAACTGAACAATATACTGTAGCTGTTGCTTAAAACGCCTTTTAAACTTTTAACGCCTTTTTCCCCCAGTCTCCACGGGTGTCCCCCAAGGCTCTGTCCTCGGACCCCTCCTCTTCATCATTTACCTCCTTCCTCTAGGTCACATCTTCCGCAAATACGGCGTCTATTTCCACTGTTATGCTGATGACACACAGCTCTACTTGTCATCAAAACCTAACTCCACCCACCCTCCATCCTCACCGACTGTCTCAATGAGCTAAATCACTGGTTTTCTAACAATTTCCTTCAACTAAACAGTAACAAAACAGAAATCATTCTCGTCTGTACCAAAAACTCTATTTCAAAATCAGAACATCTTCTCGTCCCCCTTAACAACTCTCTGCTATCCCCCTCCCCTCAGGTCAAGAGCCTCGGTGTCATCCTCGACACCACTCTCTCCTTCACTTCACACATCAACAATAT
>JBBPBX010002172.1:38043-52796 GCA_038048925.1 Garcialebias charrua | reverse complement strand
TATATATATATATATATATATTTTTTAATTAATAATTCTTTATTCATTTCATAACCTAAAAACAAATTAATTATATATTTACAACAATTATATTTACAACAACAACAAAAAGAAAAGAAAACCAATACAATGAAATGAAAGGTAGCAGAGAGAAGAAAATAATTCTTATAATATCTGCCCCTTTTTTCTCATAAATAAAATTCAAACAATAACATTCTTCAGTTAATACAATAAAACAAAAAATGAAATCCTTCTAGAACAACAATTCATATGAGAACACATTATACAGTTTCATATTTTTTTAGCAATCCAAACTTTATCAATTTCTTAAACATGTGCATTGACTTGGCACTTTTAATATCTTTTTCCAGATTATTCCACAATCTCACTCCTTGTATCGAGGTACATCGTTCTTTCAAACTGGTTCTAAATTTAGTTGTTATGAACATCTCCGTCCCCTTAAGATTATAGCAGCTTTCTCTCTTTGTAAAAATTCTCTGGATGTTCAAAGGTAATGCATTTTGGTGAGCCTTATACATAACTAATAAAATTTTATAATCAATCAAGTCGTGAAATTTCAATAATTTCAGTTGACAAAATAATATATTAGATGGATGATGGCTATGTTTTCGAGTGATAACTCTTATTGCTCTTTTCTGCAAAACAAAAACAGTATTTGTAGTTGTCTTACATGCCTTCCCCCATACCTCGATACAATATTACTCGGTCTGCCTATTTCCACCTCCGTAATATTAACCGTCTCCGTCCTTCTCTCACACCCCGCTCTACAGCCATCCTGGTGCACAGTCTTGTGACTTCCTGTATCGACTACTGCAACTCCCTTCTCTACGGCCTCCCCAACAAATCTCTCCACAAGTTACAGATGGTCCAGAACTCAGCTGCCCGTGTCATCACTCAAACCTCCTACTATAACCACATCACTCCTGTCCTGCAGCAGCTCCACTGGCTCCTCCTACTATAACCACATCACTCCTGTCCTGCAGCAGCTCCACTGGCTCCCGGTTAAATCACGCATCATCTTCAAAATTCTACTTCTCACGTTCAAATCTATCCACAACCTTGCCCCTCCTTATCTATCTGACCTCCTACAAATCTCCATCCCATCACGCTCTCTCAGATCCTCCTCTTCGCTACATCTCCATGTACCCTCTGCCCGCCTCTCCACCATGGGGAGCAGGGCCTTCACCTGCTCTGCCCCTCACCTCTGGAACGCATCATTAACTTTACTAAATGTATTTTTATTATTTTGTGTATTATAGTCTTTATTTATTTTATATTTCAATTTTTTTTTTCTTGCTGTAAAGTGTCCTTGGGTGTCCTGAAAGGCACTTTTAAATAAAATGATTATTATTATATATTATATTTGATTATAACCTCGCAGCTACCAAAACATTGAAGTATTGTGGGAATTTGGCTCGCCAGGTAAAATAAATAACCCCAACAGGAATGTAATTCCCGCTGGATGTATTGACCTCTCCCACAGTTGTTAAACGCTCGCTGGTTTTAGTTTAGCTCCAGCTACGTGTTGTGGACGTGCAGTTCAGCTCACGCTGAGGTGGCATGACCTCCAGCTGACAGGGTCGTTCACGTGTTGTAGATCGGGGAGCGTTTTGGACCTTCGGCTGTGATGTTTCAAGCTGACGGTGTGTTTGTGTCCCTCAGTGAAATGTGCCTGGAACACGCCGGCGTTCTTCGCTGAGAAGCTCCACGATGCCATGAAGGTGGGTTGTGTTCTTCTTGTGTCGGGGCTCCGTCGGACGTTTCCACATTCGACACATTCCACATGGTCTCTGGTTCTGGTTTGGGAGTGTCTGTGTACTCATGGGTCTTTTTATTTACTGTCACGAGGAGAAAAGTTCGGCCTTTTCCATTTTGTGGGTTTTAGATGCCAACTTGTAAAGTTAATCAGCTCTAACCCCAAGAGAACAAAAGTGGACAGAGTCGTTATTAAACATTAAACTAAATGTAAAAACTGCGTCCGGCAGTTTGGAGAACCTCCTTCAACAGCAGGAGCAGGTTCTGGACTCGACTGGACTGTTGCAGAACCTCAGCCCAAACGCAGCAACAGAACGGGTCAGAAAGAACAGAACTGTTCTTTCTGACCCGTTCTGTTGCTGTGTTTGGGATCACGGTTCTGTTTGGTCCAAGCTTCAGCTACTGGACTCCAGAACTCTTTAGTCTCCAGAGGAGTTCCTGGTCCACTCTGAGACTGAGAGTAGCCCAAACCATCAGCCTCCACCACCGTGCTGACAACTGGGAGGAGCTGTTTGCTGCAGTGCATTCTGGGTAAACCTGTCTTCTGCTCTGGTTCTGGTCCAGAAGTCTTGTGGTTCCTTCAGATGAAACCTTCCAAACCTGAGTCGTGCTACCGTGTTGGTTTTGGAGAGAAGAGGTAATGACCTTTGACCTTTGGCGTGCTGACTGAATCTGAGATGGAGCTCAGTCCTGTCCATTGCACGGTCTGACCTTCAGGGTGAATTTACTGCCACTCCTGGAAAGAGCCGCTGCCTTAAATGTTTTTCCACTTGTGAATTAAACTTTGCTCTGAACGATGAACTCGAAATGACCTTTGACCTTTTCCAGATTGACAGGCAGCCACAGCTGCTTCTCTTAAGGTCATTGCTGATGTCTTTCCATCTTGACGGTGGTCACGCTGATGATGATCCGTTAACCAGCAGCTCCAGGCTCTGAACCTCTAGAAGCAGCGCATGTTTTTATTTTAATTAAATAATGAATCTGTTTCGTCTCCGTTTAACATCGAGATGATGTGGTGTGTGACCCGTTTCTGAGCAGAACTCTGTTCTGACCCGACAGGGTGTTGGAACCTGCGACAAGAAGCTGGTCCGGGTGCTGGTGAGCCGCTCCGAGGTGGACCTGAAGAAGGTGGTGGACGAGTACAAGGCCATGTTTGGAAGAAGCCTGCAGGAGGACATTGTGGTAAATTAAAAATGAAAATTGAAATTTAATTAAACAAGTTATTCTCCAAACTGCATTTCAGCCGATGTCTTTCTGTGTTTAACAGGCGGACACGAAGGGACCGTATCAGAAAGTCCTGCTCGGGTTGTGTGGACCTCAGTGAAATCCTGTTGATCACTTTCAAACGATGCCGGCTTGTTTGGACAATCTGTTTCTCGTAATAAATCACTTATTTCTCCTCAATATCTTTAAGAGGTTGAATGTTTTCATGGCTCTCGACTTGTAAAAGCTGCTAAACGCACGACGAGGAAGATGAAGACGAGTAGTTCTGTCTTTAAGCTTTAAAAGTAAGATTTCTCCAAAACACTCCTAATAAATGGATCAGGCACACTTTTGGAAATGTGTGGAGAAAAAAAATGTTGGAGTGGAAGTTGTGGATTTGACAAATGTTTCTAATCGTGCAAATAAAAATTAAAGTTTGACACCGATGAGTTGTTTTATTTACCGTACTTTAGTTGTTTCACTTTGGGAGTTTGGAAAGAAAGGGGGGACTAGGTCACCGAACTTTTAAAGGTCCCTCAAAAAAATCCATTGTTTTTCTTTGCTGGACTTTCTTAAATTGATAAGAATTATTAAAAAATAAAAACCCAAATTATGACATTCATGTCCAAGATGAATGAATGGAAACTTCTGAGCACAACGTACTAATTTGACTATAAAGACTTGAGCAACATATTTTTTTGCATATTTTATATAAATTTAGTTTTTAAAATCTAAAAATGTATTATACATCGTTATTTAGAAGGGTAAATTAAAGTTGTTCAGTGTGTCGTCTCTTCCAGAGACAAATTTGTCATGTATTAGATTCAGTGGTGGGATGTAACAAAGTACAAATACTTTGTTAAAGTACTTGAGTACATTTTTCATGCATCTGTACTTTAGTAGAATTAAATGTGGGTACTTTAACTTTTACTCCACTACATTTTACATGAAGTATCTGTACTTTCTAGTACACTACATTTCTATAATGTGTTGAGTTACAAGTTACATTCACGTTGCAGTTTTTTGATTTGTCGTTAGTTTGAAAGTAACTGATGTCGAGAGAGTTGGTCCACTGAATCACTGCAAAGTGGACAGGTAACATTAGACCTGCCTTCAAGAAGAGCTGGACCAATGACGTATGTTTTAGTACAAATGTCATTGAGCTGGAGCACCCACAGCACCACTAACACACCCAAAATGGATTCCACTGTGGAGAGTCAGTCAGAATAAACACAACACCCATGACCTTAATATTATTGAAAGACTATTGAAATATTATTGAAAGACTATTGAAATATTATTGAAAGACTATTGAAATATTATTGAAAGACTATTGAAATATTATTGAAAGACTATTGAAATATTATTGAAAGACTATTGAAATATTATTGAAAGACTATTGAAATATTATTGAAAGACTATTGAAATATTATTGAAAGACTATTGAAATATTATTGAAAGACTATTGAAATATTATTGAAAGACTATTGAAATATTATTGAAAGGCTATTGAAATATTATTGAAAGACTATTGAAATATTATTGAAAGACTATTGAAATATTATTGAAAGACTATTGAAATATTATTGAAAGACTATTGAAATATTATTGAAAGACTATTGAAATATTATTGAAAGACTATTGAAATATTATTGAAAGACTATTGAAATATTATTGAAAGACTATTGAAATATTATTGAAAGACTATTGAAATATTATTGAAAGACTATTGAAATATTATTGAAAGACTATTGAAATATTATTGAAAGACTATTGAAATATTATTGAAAGACTATTGAAATATTATTGAAAGACTATTGAAATATTATTGAAAGACTATTGAAATATTATTGAAAGACTATTGAAATATTATTGAAAGACTATTGAAATATTATTGAAAGACTATTGAAATATTATTGAAAGACTATTGAAATATTATTGAAAGACTATTGAAATATTATTGAAAGACTATTGAAATATTATTGAAAGGCTATTGAAATATTATTGAAAGACTATTGAAATATTATTGAAAGGCTATTGAAATATTATTGAAAGACTATTGAAATGTTATTGAAATACTATTGAAAGACTGTTCAATTCAGCAGGACAGATTCTCTCTCCCTAAAGAGCCAGACTGGACTAAAAAAACTTTGAAAAACAACTTCTTCTGAACTTGAACAAGAAATTCTTGCTGCAATATTAAAACGTGTCAGTTCACAGGATGTTTGGAGATAAGAGATGTCTCGACACTCTGGTCTGTTTCAAAACTGGTGTCAGAAAGTTAAAATATTCATTGTTGACCCATTACAAGGTTGACCAGACAGTATTTGGTTGATGACAAACTGCAGTGTACATTTTGTACACTATCATTATGAGATTGCCTTGTATTGTTTCTTTTGTAAAAAAATGAACAAATTTAATAAACATAAACATAAACAGTTGAAATGATCAGTGCCCGTTCCTAATGCTCCTTTTTTTAGGCAGACAACTTTTATTTAAACATGTTTACTGCAGTTAAAATGACACATTGGTTTTGCTTTGTGATAATAAAAACTTTCAAAGTTATAATCATTCCTCTTTCTTATTTTGCTTAACTCTGCATCCCTGAAATTCTGACACACAGAATCACAAGTCCAAGTGTGAACTGTGTCACAGAGACAATAAAAACGTAATATCTGCAGCATTGTTCATTAAAAAACACTATTAATGTATTACAGAAAATATACATACGTACAGTATTCAACTTGATACGTAGACCATTGCATTCAGCAAGTACTTTTACTTTAACACTAAGTATTTTTATAAGCAAGTACTCATTTACTTAAGTAAAAACAATATGGTACTTCTACTTTTACTAGAGTACATTTTTGTCTGTTTATTTGTACTTTTACAGTGTTTGAGTACTTTCTCCACCACTGATTAGATTGGATCGTCGGGAACAGACCGCACCGAGACACCTCACTATGTTTGTGGTAAATTGGATCGTCTGTAGTCACAAAGAAAAAACAACCAATCAAATTTAAGCGTTCGGATTAGACCCACCAATCGCAGGCCAGCATCATTCTGCGCAGGCGCAAAGCTCTCCGAAACCTCTCGCGTGACCTTAACGGGTTGACGTATCCGGAAGTGTCGCGGCTTTTCAGACGGCTAGTTTTCCTCTCTCATTATTGGGTTTTCGTGTGTATTGTGGTAATTTTAGCGAAATATATTCGTGTTTTTTTTTTCTCCAACGAGGCGACTAAATGGGTTTATTTGACACAGAGCGAACACGGAGCACGTGACGCTGGTTGAAACCGTAAAACCTGAACGGAAGAATGAAGAGCAGACAGAAAGGCCTTGTTTACTTCAGCGGTAAATTGTCGAGGGGTTTGTATCAGTATTATAGTAACCGTGATGTAAAGTTTATTGGAATATAGATATTCTATTTTTGGTCGAGTTTTGGGAGTTTAAAGATGGAGGATAAATACAGCAGCAACGTCCTGTCAGGCCAGCTGGGAATGGTCGAAGTCCCTGATTCCAGGTAAACTCCAGGATTATTTTGACCTCATTTATTATTCCAGTTAACTTTTTTTTTAAATCAGTGGCTCGGTTAGTTGTGTGTTGTTCAAATGTTAGTCTGACACTGCTTCCACTAAAGGTTTAAGTTATTTATGGATTAAAATTTTTTATTTAACAAAAACTATTTTTTTTTATGTGAAAAGCTGCGTCCTTCATGTTCAGCAGCTTGCAGATGTAGAACTTTGGTCTAAGATTCATCCGTTGGTCTCCAGAGGAGTTCCTGGTCCACTCTGTGACTGATAGGAGCCCAAATCATCAGCCCTCCACCACCGTGCTGACAGCTGGAATGAGATGTTTGCTACAGTGCATTCTGGGTAAACATCTCATCTTTGGTGCTGGTCCAGAAGTCTTTTTGTTCTTTCAGATGAAACTTTCCAAACCTGAGTTGTGCCGCCATGTTGCTATCAGAGAGACGAGGTCATGACCCTTGACCTTTACCCTGCTGTCTGAGATGGAGCTCACTGCACGGTCTGACCTTGAGGGTGAATCTGCTGTCACTCATAAGATGATCAGATTAGTCTCATATGTCAAAATATGCAAATTTAAGTGTTTTTGTTTAAAATTATAGGCTTCTAACACAGTTTCTACATCATTAAATAATTGGTGGTGAATTTAACCCAAACTATTTTTGAAGAGGTATTTTTGTACAAATTGTTGGATAACGGCAAATATTCCTTGTGTTTACAATTTCATTGGACGATGCGTTACATAAATGATCTCATTAGACTTCAGATTATCTCTGCTCAGCTCCGACGCGCTCCATCGCTCGATTTCCTCCCAAAATGAAACAACTTCCGTCGACTCTCGTCCTCACGGCGTTCAGTCGCTGTTCCTTTTCAAAAGACGAAGAACTTGGACCTTTTCTCTTCCCACCTGGCGTCTGATTCCATCGTTCCCCCTCTGATCCTTCACCCACTGTTCCCTGTCTGCGGTGAACTCGTTCGAATGTAAACAAACGACTCGTTAAACAACAATTTAAAATGAAAAAACTGAAAAATTGTGTATTTTGACGCTTATTGTGGTTTTCAACTTGTGAATAATCTTTCTCTCTGTAGATCGATGGACTCTAAATAGTTTAGAAATGACCTTTGACCCTTCCAAGATGGACAGGTAGCAACAGCTGCTTCTCTCAGTTCATTGCTGATGCCTTTCCGTCTTGCTGTTGGTGGGCTCTCTGAATGAAGATCGTTAATCCGTTCACTTGATCGGCCGCTCCCGACTGATGCAGACTTTTTTGAATCAACAGACGCTGTTTTTCAGACACGGTTTCTTCATTTAGCTTTAGCTTTATTTATTTATTTAAACTTCTGAGCTTCCGTTGCTCGAAGCTGTAAAATCTAAGTAAATGTTTAATTTCATTTTGAAATGCACAGCCTTAAAACTGGAAGTGTTTTCCCTTTGTCTTATTTTTGCTAGTTTATCAACATTTTTCTGTAAACCAGTGAAGGGTTTGATGTTTTGCTGCCCGTCTTGTTTCGTCTGCAGGTTGAGCCGCTACATCGCTCTGCTCGTCGTCTCAAAGCTCCTGAAGGCTTTAGGGATCTTTGAATCCTACGACATCCTCAAAGTCGTTCATATAGTCCAGTTCATCTTTATATTAAAGTTGGGGTGAGTTCTCCTGATCTTTGTTCAAACGGTTGATATAAAACGACAACATGCTGATCAGTTTCTTGCTTTTCTTTTCAGGAGTGCTGTTATTCTGCTTTTCTTTCAAAAACCGTTTTCATCTGGGAAAGTTATCTCTAAAGGACAGGTTTGTTGTTTGTCTTTAATTTTCATTTACAACACTAAAGTTAATTTCAGATATTTTCTAGCTACTAATTCGGCTCTGAATTTTTTAATTTTTTTTATTCATTTTACATCAATAAAAAAACGTTTAAATATACAGTGAGGAATATAAAATACATAAAATGAAAGGTGGCAGAGAGAAGAAATAATCTTATAGTATCTGCCCCCTTTTTTTCAAAAAACAAAAAAACAAAAGCAAACTCAATCCAAACAATTAACTCAAGCAATGTTTTTCAAGTAATTGAATAAAAAAACTTCATTAGTTAACTACAAGCCCAAAACCAGAAAAGTTGGCACGTTGTGCAAATCGCAAATAAAAACAGAATACAATGACTTGCAAATCTTTTTCAACCCATATTCAACTGAATAGAATGCAAAGACAATATATTTAATGTTCGAACGGAGAAACTTTATTTTGTTTTGCAAATAACCATTAACTTAGAATTCAATGGCAGCAACACATTGCAAAAAAGTTGGCACAGGGACATATTTACCACTGTGTTACATCGCCTTTCCTTTTAACAACACTCAGTAAACGTTTGGGAACTGAGGAGACCAATTTTTGAAGCTTTTCAGGTGGAATTCTTCCCCATTCTTGCTTGATGTACAGCTTAAGTTGTTCAACAGTCCGGGGTCTCCGTTGTCGTATTTTACGTTTCATAATGCGCCACACATTTTCAATGGGGGACAGGTCTGGACTGCAGGCAGGCCAGGGGAGGACCCGCACTCTTTTGCTACGAAGCCACGCTGTTGTAACACGTGCAGAATGTGGCTTGGCATTGTCTTGCTGAAATAAGCTGGGGCGTCCATGAAAAAGACGTCGCTTGGATGGCAGCATATGTTGCTCCAAAACCTGTATGTACCTTTCAGCATTAATGGTGCCTTCACAGATGTGTAAGTTACCCATGCCTTGGGCACTAATGCACCCCCATACCATCACAGATGCTGGCTTTTGAACTTTGCGCCTATAACAGTCCTGATGGTTCTTTTCCTCTTTGGTCCGTAAGACACGACGTCCACAGTTTCCAAAGACAATTTGAAATGTGGACTCATCAGACCACAGAACACTTTTCCACTTTGCATCAGTCCATCTCAGATGAGCTCGGGCCCAGCAAAGCCGGCGGCGTTTCTGGATCTTGTTGATGAATGGCTTTTGCTTTGCATAGTAGAGCTTTAACTTGCACTTACAGATGTAGCGACGAACTGTAGTTACTGACAGTGGTTTTCTGAAGTATTCCTGAGCCCATGTGGTGATATCTTTTACACACTGATGTCGGTTTTTGATGCAGTACCGCCTGAGGGATCGAAGGTCACGGGCATTCAATGTTGGTTTTCGGCCTTGCCCCTTACGTGTAGTGATTTCTCCAGATTCTCTGAACCTTTTGATGATATTACGGACCGTAGATGGTGAAATTCCTAAATTCCTTGCAATAGCTCGTTGAGAAAAGTTGTTCTTGAACTGTTCGACAATTTGCCCACGCATTTGTTCACAGAGTGGTGACCCTCGCCCCATCCTTCTATGTGGATGACTGAGCATGTCAAGGAAGCTGCTTTTATACCCAATCATGGCACCCACCTGTTCCCAATTTGCATGTTCACCTGTGGGATATTCCAAATAAGTGTTTGATGAGCATTCCTCAAATTTCTCTGTCTTCTTTGTCACTTGTGCCAGCTTTTTTGAAACATGTTGCAGGCATCAAATTCCAAATGAGCTAATTATTGCAAAAAATAACAAAG
The DNA here is from genome assembly GCA_038048925.1 of Garcialebias charrua. Lineage (NCBI taxonomy): Eukaryota > Metazoa > Chordata > Actinopteri > Cyprinodontiformes > Rivulidae > Garcialebias > Garcialebias charrua. Next base: position 42,734 of record JBBPBX010002172.1, on the reverse strand, counting down.
TTTACCAGTTCGAACGTTACGTATGTGGTCTTTGCAGTGTGTTCAATTGAATATAGGTTGAAAAAGATTTGCAAGTCATTGTATTCTGTTTTTATTTGCGATTTCCACAACGTGCCAACTCTTCTGGTTTTGGGCTTGTAGAAAATTACTAATAGAATGGATTTAACTAAAGATTTTCGTATTTTGTTAACAACTTAGATTTGATCATGTTTTCGAATATGAGCATAGATTTAGCATATTTAACATCGTTTTCCAAATTGTTCCATAATTCAATTCCCTGTATCGAATTTGATTTAACTTATGATCTAATGTTCAGACGTTTCGCTCAAACTCATTAGTCAGTTGAGGACTAAAGAGAAATGTTATTTTAAATTAACATGATTTATTTTAAGGAATAAACAAAGACAGAAACTGTAAACAAAACAACAACCCTGAAGTTAAACAGATAAATAAATGCTATATAACAACAACAAAAAAGTTATTGGAAGATTTACAGCTAAGGATTCAAATAAACTAATCAATTTATGCTACATTCAATAGAATATTAGTCTAAAACAATTATTTTTGTTGTTGTCAGATTATATATGCTACTGAGCCACTTTTTAATTTTTAGTCTTGGTTGTGGCAGTTTTTGTCGTCCACAGTCATGAAACTAAGAGTTTAAAACGTCTGCTTCAGTTGAATTATTTTACAGTGAACTGCTCCTCCTGTGCATGTTGCATCAGGTCATATTGGGTCATGTTTTATGATTTAATCTGCTCTCTAATCCTCTAATGTGTGTTTGTTTCTGTGCAGTGGATAAAGTTAGTGAAACATGCGGTCTGCAGCTGCGTCGTCTCCCTCCTGGGCTTCTTCGGTCTGACTCTCTGCGGACCTTTGAGGTCAAAACAACTTTTCACGCCACTTTAAACCCATGTTTTCTGTCTTTACCGCTTCTGTTTGCTTTAATTAGTTGTTGTTTCCTGTGTGCCAGTTTACAGCAAAGATGTTGTTGATTTTCATTTAGTTTAAATGTTTTTGTTGTTTTCAGGACGTTGTTGCTGTTTGAGCACAGCGACGTGGTCGTCATCGCCCTCCTCGGTGTTCTGTTCACAAACTCGGGAGGAGGACCGGCCAAGGTACAACTGTTGTTTATTATTTACTGTTTGTTACTGTTTGTTTACTGCTGTTTGTATTATAGGTTATTGTTAGTTTATTATAACTCCTATTTGTTTATTATAATTTATTACTGTTAGCTATTTTTATTACTGTTCATTAGTTTATTGCCGTTTATTACTATTTGTTTATTATAGTTTATAAACAAACTGTAAAATACTTATAGTTTATAACTGTTTGTTTTTTATAGTTTATTACTTTGTTTTTAATACCGTTTGTTTATTATTGTTTGTTTTATTGTTTATTACTGTTCAATGTAGTTTAATAACTTTGTTTGTTATTTCTGTTTGTTAAAGTTTATGACGGTTTATTCGTTTATTACCGGTACTGTTTTTATTATAGTTTATTACTACTGTATTTATTTTTATTACTGTTTGTTAGTTTATTACAGTTTATTACTATTTGTTTATGATAGTTTATAAACAAACAGTAAAATACTTAGTTTATTACTGTTAGTTTATTACTGTTTGTTTATTATAGTTTATTACTTTGTTTTTAATACCGTTTCTTTATTACTGAATACCATTTATTTTTATTACTGTTTGTTATAGTTTATTACAGTTTGTTTATTATAGTTCATGACTGTTTATTAGTTTATTACTGTTTTTATTATAGTTTATTACTGTTTATTTTTATTATCATTTGTTTATTACTGTTTATAACAGTTTTATTTTTGTTTGTTTCTGTTGATTTCTATTTACCAGTACTGCAGTTAGTTAAAAAAAAATTTTTTATATGGCTACTGGTAGTTGTTTTTTCAGCATTGTTCCTTTTTTTTGTTTGTTTAAATTTTTTCACACGAGACATCCTTGAAGCAATTAGAACTTTACCGTCTTCAAATAATTACAGTTACAGACAATTCCCATTTTATTGTTAATCAGTGAGGCAATGAAAGACAAACGATAATGTAACTGCCTTTGTCTGTTAGCAAAATATCTTATGAACTGCTGGACGTGTTTTAATGAAGCTGACGGTAAACCAAAAACAAGATGGCCACCGTTACAACGTTACAGATATTGAGTTAGAATCAGTGTGGTAGAGTCACCCCTAACTCGACTGCTGCTACCACACCAGGGTCAGATTGACAGGTTTGAGGCATTATAGCGATTATTATTTTTATTATTATTATTATTATGTCAGCTAACTGTGGCGGCCATCTTGAATGATGTTGCTGTGGATGTACTCAGTTTCATTAAAATACATCCTGTAATTCATGATATTTTGCCAACGGACATAAAAGGCAAAAACTTTCTTCTTTTGGCGGTGAACAGAGAATCAACAACAAACAGTAAAATACAAGATATTTGTTATTTTATGCTGTTTTGTTTAAATTAAATACCATCAATAAATAAAGGTCAGATAAATAAATCGTATTTGTTTTTGTGATTCAGACCCGAGGAGCAGCGCTCTTCATCATCGCTGTGGTCTGCCTCCTGCTCTTCGACAACGACGACCTGATGGTGAAGATGGGGGACCACCACCGTATCCTTTCACCTGCATCAGCCGTGGTTCTGGTTCTGGTTCTGAACCGTTTGGGCCTTGACTCGTCTCGTGCCCAGCTGAGGGGCATCACGACAGCGCGCTCACGCACTTCCTCTACACGACCATCTCTCTTCTCGGAGTTGCCGACCACAAAGTGAGTGTTTCTTCTTCTGTTTGTTTGAGGACTTGGTGTTTTTACTCCTCGTGTCCAACCTTCTCAGGGCGGGGTGGTGCTGCTGGTGGCCGCTCTGTGCCTCAAGGTGGCCTTCCACACGGCCTCCAGGAAGTTGTCCGTGGAGATCGGCGGCGCCAAACGGCTCTACGCCCTCGACAACCTGCTCTGTGCCGCGGTGCTGCTGCCCTGGGTCCTCGTGCTGTCGGCAACAACGGAGGTAAAGACAGCCGGACTGAGCACGACTGACGGGTCAAAACTGTTTTACTAGTCTGAGTCGACCCGTGCTGCAGAAAGAGTCTTTCTGCAGAACGAGTCTTTCTGAAAGAGTATTTCTGCAGAACGACTCTTTCTGAAAGAGTATTTCTGCAGAAATACTCTTTCTGCAGCATGACTCTTTCTGCAGAAAGAGTCGTGCTGCAGAAAGAGTCGTGCTGCAGAAAGTCTTTCTGCAGCACGACTCTTTCTGCAGAAAGTCTTTCTGCAGAACGACTCTTTCAGAAAGACTTTCAGAAAGGGTCTTTCTGCAGAAATACTCTTTCAGAAAGACTTTCAGAAAGGGTCTTTCTGCAGAAATACTCTTTCAGAAAGAGTCGTTCTGAAAGAGTATTTCTGCAGAAAGAGTCTTTCAGAAAGTCTTTCTGCAGAAAGACTCTTTCAGAACGACTCTTTCTGCAGAAAGACTTTCAGAAAGACTCTTTCTGCAGAAAGACTCTTTCTGAAAGACTCTTTCTGCAGAAAGAGTCTTTCAGAAAGACTCTTTCAGAAAGAGTCGTTCAGAAAGAGTCTTTCTGAACGACTCTTTCTGCAGAAAGAGTCGTTCAGAACAACTCTTTCTGAACGACTCTTTCTGAGAAAGAGTCGTTCAGAACAACTCTTTCTGAACGACTCTTTCTGCAGAAAGAGTCGTTCAGAACAACTCTTTCTGAACGACTCTTTCTGCAGAAAGACTCTTTCTGAACGACTCTTTCTGCAGAAAGAGTCTTTCTGCAGAAAGAGTCGTTTTATTAGATTTTAAATTCTCCATCTCTAAAACTTCAAGATGATCTGAAGTTTGTTGAAACTTGTCGACTTACCACCCGGCAACGGCACAGTTTTCAGAAACGAGTTAATCGTTTTAAGAGGAATTCTCAGCTTCATGATGAAGCCGAATGTTATACGAAGGGATTTTCCGGCAGACGAAAATAGTAAGTTTTGTAGGAAATGAAAAGGATTATTCTTGAAGACGTCCCTGTAAGAAAAGTTTTATTTCAAGACAGATTAGGAAGATTAAATTATTTTTTAAGTTACCAGGATCACAGATATTGTCAATTTCACGCTAAAATGTTATTTAGCTCTGTGACCTGTGCTCACTCACTCATTTGACCGACACGAGTCATCTTCTACACAATTTTACAAAATGCTAGACAAACTTTTATTTTTCATCTCTAATTCAGTATATGGTTTAGGAGCAGCCCTGAAATTAACTTTTATACTTTTGCTTGTTCGTCAGAGTTACTAAAAATAAATGACAAACTTAAGATACCCTATCTGTCTGTCTCTATCTCTTTTGCTCTATCTATCTAGATCAGGGGTGTTCAGACTTTTTCAGCATGCGAGCTATTTTTGAAATGATCAAGTCAAAGTGATCTACCTACTTTAGGGCCCCGTTTACACGAAAACAACCTGTGGAAACATTAGTGATTTTTCAATGTTTATTGGGGGTAATAAATGAAAAATAAGCTGGTTTACATGAAAAATGCTGTAGTTTTCATGTCAGTCGGGTTGCCAGATAAGAAATTATGAACTATAGTACAGTACTGTGGCTTCTAGATCTATCTGTCTATATTTGTCTCTCTATCACTCTATCTCTATCTACTTCTATCTATATCCATCCATCCAG
>JBBPBX010002172.1:13458-37266 GCA_038048925.1 Garcialebias charrua | reverse complement strand
GAGGGGCACGCTGGTGGGCTACTCTCCTGAGGGGACGCCGCTGTACAACTTCATGGGCGACGCCCTGCAGCACACGTCGCAGTCGCTGCCTCGCTTCATCAAAGACTCGCTCAAACAGATCCTGGAGGAGTACGACTCCCGGCAGATCTTCTACTTCCTGTGTCTCAACCTGGTACGTCAAAATAAAACTCCGCCGGGGGTTAGAAACCAGATCACCTGCATCAACTCCTCATTTCAAAATAAGAGCTTTCTAACAAACGCATGAAAACTCCTTCAAATTCTAAATAATTTAACTTTTAAAAATATTTCTTTACTCACCTCTCCTGTCTGGGTTATGAGGAGCTGTGTCCATGTCCAGCGTGTCCATTTCAAGAAGCTGGGGACACACGTGTCCGGTCCATCACAGAGACACATAGAGACAAACGAGACAAATTTATTCACTCAGGCTGAGGGACAACTTACGAGTTACTGATGAACCTGATGTCATGCTGTCCTCTCCAAAACACTGTCCCTCCTCTGGACATGTCCAAACCACTGTCCCTCCTCTGGACATGTCCAAAACACTGTCCCTCTTCTGGACATGTCCAAAACACTGTCCCTCTTCTGGACATGTCCAAACCACTGTCCCTCTTCTGGACATGTCCAAAACACTGTCCCTCTTCTGGACATGTCCAAAACACTGTCCCTCATCTGGACATGTCCAAACCACTGTCCCTCATCTGGACATGTCCAAAACANTCCCTCCTCTGGACATGTCCAAACCACTGTCCCTCCTCTGGACATGTCCAAACCACTGTCCCTCCTCTGGACATGTCCAGACCACTTGTCCAGATTAGGGACAGTGTAAGTTTGGTTTTAAGACGTCGCACTCAGAGCTCATGTTGGGGATGACTCTCAGCTACTACCAAACCAAATGTTTGCTCAGTTTCTGTAAAACTGACTTGAGTTATTGTCATTTATGTGTTTGCTCGTGTCCATTAGCTGTGGCGGCCATCTTGTATTGGATAGACTTGTATCTGAACATCCAGTGATTATTGCCTGAAAGTTTGATTAGAATCCATCCAGTGGTTCATGAGATATTTTGCTAACAGACAAAAACATCATCGCCTGCCTGTTTGTGGATCTCGTTTGTTTTATGTTTTTCAGGCCTTCACGTTTGTGGAGCTGTTTTACGGCGTTTGGACCAACAGCCTGGGGCTCATCTCCGACGGCTTCCACATGCTGTTCGACTGCTCCGCCCTGGTCCTCGGCCTCTTCGCCGCCCTCATGACGCGCTGGAAGGCCACGCGCATCTTCTCCTTCGGGTGAAGTCCGTTCAGCAGAACCAGGTCTCAGATTCAGGGAAGGATCGTTTAAAAAGGCGGTTGTGTCGCTCTGCAGGTACGGTCGAGTCGAGATCCTCTCGGGGTTCATCAACGGCCTCTTCCTCATGGTCATCGCCTTCTTCGTGTTCATGGAGTCGGTCACGCGGTTGTTGGACCCGCCCAACATAAACACGGACATGCTGACGGTGAGTTGGCTGGACGCGACGCGTCACCGTCAAACCTGATGGAGAAAGTACTCAAACACTGTACTTAAAGGTCCACCGACATGATTTTTTTACTATTCATAAAATTGCTCAAATATATATATTTTATCATTTAAATATGTTCCTTTATGCAAACAAAATGATAAATCACTTTAATTTTGCTTTAAAAGTGATTTTGAACTTCAAGCCGTGTTTAATCATGGGAAATCTGATTACACCCGAACGCACCATCTGTGATGTCACACCGGGCAGAGCTCTGGGCTTGTCACAGTGCGCAGGTATGAGCAGCTCGACATGAAGGTAAGTCTGATACAGCATCAGACCTAAATTAGATCCTGTTGTTTCTTGTTCCATCACCCAAACTATTTTCTGCTTCCCAAAATGAAGACAAATAGCTCAAATCTTCACATAGATTGATAAATTCGTCGGGTTTTAAATGGTCCGCTATTAAAGAGACCAGAGCCCTCTGCCCAGTGTTACGTCACAGATGGTGCGTTCGTGTGTAATTGGATTTCCCATGATTAAACACGGCTTGAAGTTCAAAATCACTTTTAAAGCAAAATTAAAGTGATTTATCATTTTGTTTGCAAAAATGAACATATTTAAATGACAAAAGATGTATATTTTGAGCAATTTTATGAAAATTAAAAAATTATGTCAGTGGGGCTTTAAGTAAAAGTACAAATAAACAGTCAAAAATGTACTCTAGTAAAAGTAGAAGTACCATATTCATGTTTTTATTTAAGTAAAAGTAAATAAGTCCTTGCTTTTAAAAATACTTAAAGTATTAAAGTAAAAGTACTTGCTGAATGTATTAAAGCTGGGGTATGTAAGATTGTAATGTAGTCTGTAACTTTTCAAACAATATATTTTTAACATATTTCTTCACTCTGTCACTATCTACTGACAAACTGATGTTAGACAAAGTAATCTCTGAAAAAAACTATAGTCCCCTTGCTTCTCTATCAGCATTTATAAAAACACTAAAAACACAGAGTGACCAGGACAATGACAGCCAATAAAAACAGAGTTTGTAACCAGCCAATTAAAAACAGAGCTTGAATTTGAATCAGCCAATAAAAACAGAGCTTGAATTTGAATCTCAGCAGAGCCTCCCCCTCAGAGCCATATATGGCTCTGAGGGGAGGGAGCAGAATGATTTCACCTGCTGGAAATTTTTCTAAGTCCCAGGGTACTGCAGAAACTACAGAGTATAGCTTTAACTAATGCAATGGTCTACAATATCATGTATGCGTACTTTATGTATATTTTCTGTAATACATTCATAGTGTTGAGTATTTTAATGAACAATGCTGCAGATAATACATGTTTTTATTGTGTTTACTCTGTGACACAGTTCACACTTGGACTTGTGATTCTGTGCATCAGAATTTCAGGGTTAAATGTTATTAAGCAAAATAAGAAAGAAGAATGATTATATATTTAAAGTTTTTATTTAACACAAAACAAACCCAATGTGTCGTTTTAACTGCAGTAAACACATTTAAATAAAAGTTGTCTGACAAAAAAGGAGCATTAGACACAACTAACAAAGGAACATCTGATCATTTCAACTGCAGTTTGTCATCAACTCTAGTTAAAATACTGTCTAGCACTTAGAGATTTTTATTAATGAAAAGTGCGGTATAAATTGAATTCATTATTATTATTATTATTATTATTAGTCAAACTTGTAATGGGTCAATATGAACAATATTTTAACTTCCTGACACCATTTTCAAAACTTGGACCTGAGTGTCGAGACATTTGGAGAAATCTCTTGTCTCCTAACATCCCATGAACTAACACATTTTAATATTGCAGCAAGAATTTCTTGTTCAAGTTCAGAAGAAGTTGGTTTTCAAAGTTTTTTGAGTACATGTCTGGCTCTACTGGGAGAGAGAATCTGTCCTGCTGTACTGAACAGTCTTTCAATAATATTTCAACAGTCTTTCAGTAAGGCCATGGGTGGTGTGTATCTTCTGGCTGAATCTCTGTGGTGGAATCCATTTTGGGTGTGTTTCTGGTTTGTTCTTAAATCAAAGATAAAAAGACGGACGTGAACGAATGCGGTGTGAATCCGGCCGCTCCGGGTTTCATGTGGTTCTGGAAGAGCTCGCTGTTAAGTCAACACTGTTAGCTGTTAAACACTTGCACATGTTTTAAAAGAAAAGCCTGCAGCGAGTTCAGACCGGCAGGATGTGGAGGACAGGAAGTGCTTGGAGACTAAAGGATGGAACAGGAGCCTGAACGACTCACGGTGGACGACATCTTGGACGTATTGTGCGTTCGCTCAACGTGTGGGGCATACAGATGTCGGAGTAACCCGATGGAACCCACAGGTGTGCCAGGACCAGAACCACGTGAGACCCGCGTCAGCCACCCAGACTCCTGACACCTGGTGGTGCCGTTCGTCTCTGTGGCGTCAGCCGGACCACATGTTCCCTGTAGACCGGTGACAAGACGGCGTCGTGTCGTGGATCTTGGTTCTGCTTTACGTGGACGATGTCCAGGGTGTCGGTATGGCAGCACCCCGAGGACGGGACCAAACCTGCCATGCTGTGGAGAACCGTAGGTCTAGTGGTTCAGCACGTCCCAACCCTCCTGAGACAGAACCCTGATACAGCCTGTCCACAAACCACACGTGTCCATGTCCTGTTGGCGTCCACTCGTGGTCAGCCAGGTTGTTCTCCAACAAACCACAAAGACGAGTTGCATCAGCTTCTAGGATGCTCCTTCAGGGTCACCACAGACACCGAGCTACCACAGCTGCCATCTTGGGTGTTCTGGGGAGCAGATGGTGGGGGTTAAGGGCCTTGCTCAAGGGCCCAGAGTGGGGCAGATGAGGGTGGAGGCAGGTGTTGGTGCTTCACCTGTCCCACCCACATTTAGGCTACGTTCACACTGCAGGCAAATCCGACCCAAATCCGATTTTTTTATGACGGTCTGAACGCGACAAATCCGATGTTTTCAAATCCGACCCAGGCCGTTTCAGTACGTATGTGGTTTTAAATCAGATATATATCTGATGTTCTCAAAGCGACTGCAGTGTGAACGCTCATGTGACTCACATCTGACTTTTGCATCACCGACGTGAGACCGACGTCACAGTTCTGCATCCACACCCCCCTCTGAACAGAGGCAGCAGCCACAGCTCCAAAAATCGCCATCACTAAAAAAATTCGCTCGCTTTCTTCTCAGTTTTCTTTTGCCTTTAATCATTTGGATGTTTAGCTTTCCCCGATTGGACAACAACTTCAAAATTACCGAACACACACTGAAAACTGTCGCGTCCATGTTTACTTCCGCAAACACAGGGTGCTGCGTGTCACGTCACGTTCTGAGACACGTTTTCTTCTGCGCATGCGGGTCGCTTCTGCAATGTAGATCGTTCACACTGGAGTCTGATGCAGGTCGCATTAAAAATGTAGTGTGAACGTTCACACCAAAAGATTGGATTTTTAAAAATAATCTGAATTGAACATTAAGACCTGCAGTGTGAACGTAGCCCTAGATGTTCAGTCCGGTGGTTGATCCAGCGACTTTACGATCACAGGCTCACCTTCTCTAACCTCTGCACCACCACTCCACCCAGCTCACCACGTGGTCACGTGCATCCTTTCAAAATAAAACCGATGCTTTAAGATAAAAAGTCTCGTTAAGAACTACAGGTAGTCCTCGACTTACGACGGAGTCCTGTTCCTACGCTCTGACGTAAAGCGAATTTCGTCGTAACTCGAAACATACGTCCAAACTGCACCTTATACGTACAGTACTGTATTTTACCAAGCACTTAGCCTATCCTAACACAGTACCCTACATAATTAACAAAAAACACATAAATTTTGAGCCATAATGAAGTGAAAAAAAAGTTAATGACCTACTGGGATGCTGGTGAAGCCGTTTCCTCCGTCCCTCCTCCGGATTCTCCATTCGTTTACGTTGTAAAACCGCTGTCCATAAAACAGCTACTTTTCCACAGCTGCTGCCTGTCCAGCTTGCTCCAACAAGTTTTTTTGTTTTTTGAATGTCCAGAGGACCAGACTTAGCTTTTTTTAGAGAGTACAGACAGCTGTAGCCTCCGCAGCTAACCGGAAACTGCCGGAAACTGCGTAAATCGGCTTCAAATGTTTTATTTTTATTTATTTTTATGGAGATGCGTGTCGTAACCACGAAACGTCGTAACTTGAGACCGTCGTAAGTCGAGGACTACCTGTATTTTACAGCTCATCTCACCTCAGTGGTGCCTTTTTTTAATCTTAAACTGTCAGTTTTATTTTGAAAGGAAGACCAAGTGGAAACTACGGCCAGGGGGTGAGCTCGGTCTCCTCACCAGTAAAGCTAAAGTTCAGATCAGCACTTAAACAGTTCGTCGTCGTGCCGACGCTTGTTGCGTTTACATTAATTAATCCTGTGTGAGTTGACGACGAAACAATTCCTGGTTCTGAGAAAAAAAAATCGATGCGAGTTGTTTTTAAACTCGGAGCGACGGCTGGATAATTAGAACAAACATCACGTTTGAAGAAGGGTTAAAACGTTAGAGACATTTAAAATGTCTGCCTTCCTGCTCACACCATCCAGATGTGCTGCAGAGCCGGGAGCCTTCAGAGCGTCCCGTCTGATTGGTGCAGAAACAGGAAGTGCTGGTCTCTGATGACGGTTTGTCTCCTCGCAGCCCGTGTCCGTCGGAGGCTTGCTGGTCAACCTGGTGGGCATCTGCGCCTTCAGCCACGCCCACTCTCACGGCGGCAAAAGCTGCTCGTCGCACGACCACGGGCACTCGCACCACGGACACGCGCACCACGGACACGCGCACGGCGAGCACGGCCACGGAGGTCACGGCCACGCCCACAGCTCGGGGAACAGAGGCATGAACGCCAACATGAGAGGTGCGTGAGGTTTATTTATTCATTAACCTTGATCCTGGGAGAACGTGCCAACTCCACAGAAAGATCAGGTCCAGCATGGGAATTGAACCCAGGACCTTCTTGCTGTGAGGCAGCAGTGCTAACTGTGACGTGGTTCTCTTGCAGGCGTTTACCTCCACGTCCTGGCCGACACGTTGGGCAGCGTCGGGGTGATCATCTCCACCGTCCTCATCCGTCAGTTCGGCTGGTTGATCGCCGACCCCATATGCTCGCTCTTCATCGCCACGCTCATCTTCCTCAGCGTCATCCCTCTGCTGAAGGACGCCTGCGAAGTTCTGCTCATACGAGCCCCGCCCGAGCACGAGAAGAGCCTGAACGCTGCGCTGGAAAAGGTGAGTCGCCTTCAAGGCTTCCTGTTTGTTGGACTTTTACTAAAGATCTGAACAAAACGTCTCTTTGGAAGAACTCTTAATTACACGAGCTCACGCTGACACACACCGGTTAACAGAAATACACCAAACTGCCTGTTTTTATTCACAAACATGAGCTTTTCCCTTGTTCCCCAGTTTGGATCAGCCCATACTGATGTTTCTCTTTAGCCCAGTCCAGTGAGTCATGTTTTGAACTGACCCAGTTTGGAAAAAGCAGCTTTGTTGGAAAAATTAAATAAGCCAAGAGAATCCTGTGGAATGTCTCCTTCAGGCTCACTGGATCCTGCCGGTCCATTTCTCACGGTTTAGTTGATTTCATTAAAGGCTAACATTAAAAATTTGTTGCTAAAACTATTTGTTTTATCTCTAGTTTATTTTTTATTTTAATTACCGTATTTTCCGGTGTATAAGTTGCACCTTTTTGCCTAATTTGCATGTCCTGCAACTTATGGGGCGAAGCGACATATTTATGGGTTTTTTCCCATATGTTTAGACCAATTTTTGACTGAGACATGATAGTTTTTCATTTTGGCAAAAAATGGTGCAGTACCACTTTCGGCCGCTAGGGTCCACCGACCGTTCCCAGCTCGTGTGTCCGAAGGCAGCCTCCTCTGGTCGGACTCACTCTGTCGCAGCACGGCCTCCTGCTCTGGAGCTCTGAACTACTGTTAGCACAATGCAAAATTTTGATGAAACTTACAGAAGGTACCGGTAATCACTGGGTGGACATTTACAAACTGTTAGCTGTAGGAGATGTTTGAGCTAGAATTCTATTTTATTTATAATTTATTTTCGCAGCGCGCACGACCGTTTGGAAGACGTCAAAGCGAAACAATTTAAATCCAGCAGATTTGACCATTTCATGAATTTATTAAGGAACGGTTAAGCTCAGAAACACTTTTGCTATAATATCAGCTAACAAATATATTTTTAAGTGTTTATTTTGCTAAATTTTAAAGAAAATGCTGCGGTCCCACCCGTGCGGGTGCACATAGCGAAACTACTTTTAAAATCCAGCTGATTTGACAATTACGTGCATTTATTAAGGAAAAGTTCAGTAAAGACACATCTTTGCTATAATTTTCAGCAAACAAATAATTGTTTTTACCGTGTTAATCTTGTTAAAGTCCTTCAGTGCAGCTCCTGTGGCCGCCATTTGCAGCAGGGCAAACCTCCGGCCCACATTTCAGGTTGTCAGCGGTGACACGTAACATACGTGACGCGTCAGCGGTGACGCATAATAGATGCGACTTATACGGCGGTGCGACATGTTTATGGATTTTTCCAATTTATTGGACAATGCGGCTTATAGGGCGGTGCGACTTATCGGTCGGAAAATACGGTAAGGTTGAATATTGGAGCACTGTCAATGTTCTGATGCTGCATTCAAGGACAAGTGGAAACTTGAGCAGAAGAGCATTCACAGGAGAAGAGTCGGGGTCAGATTTCTCAAATGTGAACGTTAACGGATTTGATTCTTTCTAGAGAAAGTAGAGAATTTGGTTTCAGTCCAAAAAATAAAACGGAAATCCAAAAATACAAGCGGGACGGCTTGGTTTAAAATCTGGGTGTAGATTTTACGGAGAGAAAAAGCAGCGAACCTGAACTTTGAACCTTTGTTGACCGTTTGGAACCCACTATCTGTGGATCAAAAACGTCCTGACACAGACCTCCGCATGTCTGAATGGACACGTCCGCATCCTCCACTGTCATTCTGAACACCGGTGGTCCCCAGGGCTGTGTTCTTAGCCCCCTCTTGTTCACGCTGTACCCCCATGGCTGCGCTGCCATTAACAACTCCAACACAGTTATCAAATTTACTGAGGACTCGACCGTCAAAGGGTTGATCAGCAACAACGATGAGGCTCCATACAGAGAGGAGGTTTAGGCGATGGCAGCTTGGTGCAGCAATAACGACCTTAACATCAGGAAGACGAAAGAAACCATCACTGACTTCCAGAAGCCGAGGTCTGCACTGCATGTAGGCCACAGTATCAATGTGGACAAGGTGGAACGGGTCACGGTCTTCAAGTTCTTTGGTCTGCACATCTTGGAGGACCTGGACTGGACTTTAGCACCACTCACGTTATCAGAAAAGCCCAGAATTGTGTCTTCTTCCTTGGCTCCCTGCTACCATGCCTGGACAAGATCTGCTCAAACCTCAGAAAGTCCTTTAAGATCCTGAACCAATCTGTTGTTGAACTATTCAAAGTGTATTTTTTATTTTTTAGATCATATGTTTTTCTTGTTTCAGATCGAGAAGATTGACGGAGTTCTGTCGTACAGAGACCCACACTTCTGGAGGCATTCAGCCACGCTGGTGGCCGGGACCATCCACCTTCAGGTCATGTCCGACGTGGTGGAGCAGAGGATCGTTCAGCAGGTTGGTGCACGTCTTCAGACGGTGTTGCTAAAGTGAACAGCCCTGCGTGTTTCTGGTGCAGTTCCCCTGAGTCCAGGCTCTTAAAGGGACAGTCCGTCAACTTGAAGTGATGTTCAACAGCTGGGACTTGATGGAGAAAGAGGCAGAAGTCTTCGTCCAGGCTAGGCTAACGGCTAGCCAAACTGAGCCTGTTGTCATCGTTTTTCACGTTTCCAAAACGACTCTCTCAAAAACAACAAACGTATAAAGCAGGGGTCTGCAACCTGCGGCTCTGGAGCCACATGCGGCTCTTTGGTTCCTCTGTAGCGGCTCTTTCAAGCTTTGACCAAAACTAAATTTTATTGGTTGTTATACAAACAATAGTTTTAGCTGTTTTCCTGTCATTTCTTTTGCAAATACCCACTTTTTGCTTTATTTCTATACTAAATTATTTTTTACACAATTAAAAAAAATACATAGGTCTGCATAGTTCATAGTTGGTTTTTATAATTATTATTTTTTTTAAATCCCCCCTTACAATTATCTGGTCTTTTCCTTTGTCTTGAATTGTAAAAATGTCAATAAATGTTAAAAAATCCTCAGATATTTTTAGCTTTAAAATGTCACCCCTACTGGCCACAAAAATCTTATCCAACAAACTTAAAGTGGCCCATGGGCCACCACTTGATAACCACAGTTGTAGCAAGTTGTTGCGGCTCTGGACACATTAAATTAATTGACCAAGACGTAAAAATGGCTCTTTTGATCATAAAGCTTGCAGACCCCTGGTATAAAGGAATGTGACATTAGCAAATATTAAAGCTGCACTGACATCATCTTGTAACTGTGCATCATATTGCACTACATATATATGTTTTATCATTAAACTATGTTCGTTTTTGCAAACAAACTTATAAATATATTTAATTTTGATTTAAAATTGATTTTAAACTTAGCGCCGTGTTTATTCATGGGAAATCCGATTTCACACGAACGCAGCATATGTGACATAACGAGACGTAGAGGGCTCCGGTTTTGCATTTACATATAAGGACGGACAATTTAAAACGCGACAAATTTATCAATCTAAGTTAAGATTTGAGCTACATGTCTTCACTTTGAGAAGCAGAAAGTTAGATGAGCAATAAACAGCAGGTTCTAATTTAGGTCTGCACCCGTATTTATTTGATTTTTACCTTTTCAGGAAGCGAGGAGGCTCCGGGGGGGGCAGCTTTAATTATTCCATTCCCAGACGAAGTATTTCTTCTTTTGGGAAAGTGAAAAGGCTCACTTGTTCACTGATGATATTAGATATTAGAACACCCAAAGGCGACACAACGTAACAGCATTTGTCAAGTAAAAAAAAAAAAAAGGTGAGCTGCAGGCAAGCTGCTGACAGACGCAGGCTGCTTCTACGTCTCCTTACGTCACATATGCTGCGTTCGCGTGAAATCGGATTTCCCATGAATAAACACGGCGCAAAGTTTAAAATCAATTTAAAATCAAAATTAAATATATTTATAAGTTTGTTTGGAAAAACGAACATAGTTGAATGATAAAACATATATATGTAGTGCAATATGATGCATAGTTACAAGATGATGTCAGTGCAGCTCTTCACGAACACCGTCGTGACACCGTTTAGTTTGCTGATAAATATCAGCCCACCTCAAATAAACCCGTGATGACTCGCGATGGATTCAGAATCATTTCATAAACTTTTAATTTAACTTTTTTTAAAAAGGGTGCAAATAAATCAGCCACACGTTTTTACTTAAATAAGTTTTGGTGTCGGTAAACACACCCGTTCCTGACATGCCTAATACCACCGTAACCTCCACGTCACTTCACAGCCCTCGTGTTCTTTATCTTTTAAAATGTTTTTCAGTTCGGGGTTTGTCTTTTTTAATCTAGCCACGTTTGATTTTGTTTTTAGCCCACTAGATGACGCTCCGCTGTAGCGTCGCCGGGTCGACTCCAGCAGCCTACCTGGTAAAGGCGTCTCCTCTGGGGCTGCAGCTTTATTGCCCGATCGTATCTGACAAAACTGTTTTAGCTCGGATGTAAAGAGCAACAACACATTTGTGTTGTGCAAGAGTAAACAGTTGCTCCACATTCATGCATTCAGGCTAAAGGATAATCCACATATCCAATAAAAAGCTCCATAAATGGCCGACTGGACTAAAAACGAGGCTTCGCTGGCAGATTGCTGCAGCCCGATGGAGAGGCGCCACAACAACTTGGAACAGGAACATTTCAAAATGTCGTTTTGGTTAAAAGTTAATGACAAAGACCCTCGAGGAGAAAGTTTATAAGTGGACAAAAAAGAAAAATAATTTTCAGTAGTTATGCGGTGGCCCATGTCTTTCTCCATACCCTGTCACAGCTGATAAGGTGCTAACTAGTAATAATTATACAGAATATCCCTTTAAGTTGATTCATTGAGCTTCACTCAGTGCTGCAGTTATAAACAATATCTTACCTGTCGTAGAAGAAATAGTTAATTCTCACTGGACTGACGAGCTAATGGCTAGTCAGAGCAGAATGGATTGCTGCTTCAAATAACTTTTAAACAATCTATAAAATTTTATATAAACTTTTTATAATTCTAACTTTGCGTTGCG
Source organism: Garcialebias charrua (assembly GCA_038048925.1). NCBI lineage: Eukaryota > Metazoa > Chordata > Actinopteri > Cyprinodontiformes > Rivulidae > Garcialebias > Garcialebias charrua. The sequence continues at coordinate 25,453 of JBBPBX010002172.1, read as the reverse complement.
ACGTTTTTCTTGCCCGGCTTGCACCAGAAGTGCTACAGCTTGCTGCCGCCATTTGTAATGGAAACATTTATGCGCCTCATGATTTAGAGGCATTTCTTAAAACTTGTGTATGTTTTCGTGTTTGATAAAGAGCACGTGATAAGAAACGGATGAAGTCCAACAGTTAGCGCAGATGCTAACGTAACATTGAAAACCCTTAGAGAAGCTAACACGATTAGCATTGTGTTATCACCGGCGATTAATACACAAATCAAACCTTTTGAAAGCCGATAAAGACGTTAACTGTTCACAGAACCACGCTTCACAACCTCTGAACTCGTCTTTTAAGGTCTAACGAGTTATTTAAAACCACATTTTTATAACTGAGCGTGATCCGAACGTGTCTGAACCTCTTCGCCTGCAGGTGACGGCCATTTTGAAAGACGCTGGGGTGAACAACCTGTCGGTCCAGGTGGAGAAGGAGGCGTATTTCCAGCACATGTCCGGACTCGGCACCGGATTCCACGAAGTTCTGGCGATGACCCAACAGATGGAGTCCATGAAATACCTGCACGACGGGACGCTCATCATGTAACGAACACGGACCAAATGTATTTTTTCTTGGAACTGTACGCGTTTTGTTGGAATAAATCTGAATATGTAAGTTTTATTTTCTTGGTTTGTTGGACATAGATTATTCAGTTTTCTATATGAAGACAAAGAAAAATGAATTTTAAGAATGTTTTCAGTTTATTTAAGCAACGAGCATTAATCTAATGCATATAAATGTGAAGGTAAACAGTTTAACGCCCTCTGGTGCTGCGGCGCAGAGGAACGCTGACTCGGCTGATGTGTGTCACATGTTCTGTGTGACACGTCGACTTGTCTGTCGTGTGCAAAAACAATTACGGCGTGGAAGTGGGGGGTTCATGCGTCCTACGCAGCGGTTCGTCTGCTCCCTCCCTCCGTCTATTCGATCTCGTTGGAGCTTCCTGCCGCGGCGCTGACCTCCATCTCTGCAGAGGAGAAGGAACAATCAGGAAGCCGCTCCGAACCCGGCGTTCTGTTCTGAAGGATCAGGAAACGGTTTACCTGGACAGGGTCCGCCCTCCAAGATGATGTCATCAATGGCGATGTCGCTCCTCACCGAAGGACCACGGATCGCCTCAAACACGATCTGAGTTGGAAACATCAGGAAATGATCTTTTAGAAGCTGAACTCTTCAAACTTCCAGTCCTCGCCAACTGTTTGAATGTTCATAGTGCGAGAAAAACTTTATGCTGATGATGCACAGTTATATTTGTCCATGAAACCTGATGAATCCAACCTGTTGCTTTTTACTTTTAGCTCAATATTTGCATTTTTCTGTTTTTAGCTACCTCTGGTTCTAAACTAGCGTTTATATTTCGCTAGTGTTTTGTTACTTTCAGCTAAATATCTTGCTGTTTGCTGGAGTTACAGCTGATACTTTATTTTTCTGCAGTCTGCTAGCCTAGATGGTCTAGTGGCAGGGTTTTTGACTACGGACCCGAAGGACGCGGGTTCGCGCCCCGGCCACTACCCACCTTGGGGTGTCTATGAGTGCACACCTATTTCTCCAGCTCCCCGGGCGCTTTCGGGCTGCTCACTGCACCACCTGGTGGTGGTTGGGTTAAATGCAGAGACGAATTTCGTCTGTGTATGGGAAACATACGCAGATGACAGGAAAATACATTATTATTATTATTTAGCTTTTTTCTTTTTGTTTGCTTTAACTATCATTTTTCTGATTTGTGCTAGTATTTCACTACTTCTGACTAACCTTTTTACTGATCTTTGCTAACGTTTTAGTACTTTTTGCCTTTTAGCTAGCAGGTTTTCCTTTCTGTTGGTAATTTCCCTATACAGGGAACCCTCGACTTACGTCGCCCTTGACCTACGGCAACTCGGACTTACGAACGCGCTCCGAACGGCCATGTGCTCGGCCATGTGCTCTGAGTTTCGACTTACAGACAAAATCCGGACTTACGAACGACACGTGTTCTGAGCTCCGACTTACGTCTACGAACGGTCCATAGGTCTGGAACTCGTTCTTATGTCGAGGGTTCCCTTGTATGTTCTTACTTTTTCCTACCAATTTGTAGCCTGGTTAAAACCAGACCCTTGTCCTTCACTTCGCTTCGTACTAGGGTCTGGACTTTCTCTATAGAGAACCGATTCTTGCTGGAGGCGTGGCCTCTGCTGAGGTTACCCAATCGTTAACGTTTGGCCGTGACGTATGTTGCAGCTCCGCGCAACATACGTCACGTTAGCCTGTCCAGTCCAGTTAGCCTGGCGAGGTCCAGGCTAACTATTCAGATAAATAGCTCAGAAACCACTCGGTGGATATTTTTTCTGCTACCAGTGTGTAATTATATGGCTCTAATTTACTGACTGTTGGCCTGGATGAAACATTTGAGATAAAATTCGATTTTTTATAATTTATTTTCGTAGCGCACCCGAGGCTGTTTGGAAAATGTCAAACCGAAACAATTTAAATCCAGCAGATTTGACCATTTCGTGAATTGATTTAGGAACTGTTAAGCTCAGGAACACTTCTGATATAACGTCAGCTAAGAAATATATTTTTTCTCAGCAAAGAAATAATAGTTTTTTACCTTGTTTTCTTGAAAATTCCTTCGTGCCGGCAGCCATTTTAAGCAGGGCAAACTGACGACGTCAGTCGACGTCGTTCAAAACTCCGCCTTCTGTTCTCTGATTGGTCCGGTCAAAAATCTACCGGAGAAATCCTTGTCTATGGGAGAAGTCCCAGACCCTAGTACGAAGCGAAGTGAAGGACAAGGGTCTGGTTTTAACCAGGCTAACCAATTTGGTACTAGTGACACTTTTTGCTGCTTTTATAATTTTTGCTAAATTTTGCTACTTGCCCGACAAAGAGGAGATATATGGATGCAGTTAGGGAGGACATGGCGTTTGAGCGAGGACAGAGTGAGATGGAGGAGGATGACGACCCCTGAAGAGGGAAAAGCTGAAAAAAGAAGCCCTATCACTCTTTAGCTTTCTGCTTGCATTTTGCATCTTCAGTTATTTGGCCAACTCCTTTCAGCTACTCTCTTCAGGGGTTGCCACAGCAAACTAACTCGCATGAACACTTGACAGTTGTTTTCAGGCCAGATGCAACCACAGACACCGAGCTACCACAGCCCTCTGTGTGGAGCAGAGCTGCCAGCTAGGGCGCCCGGGGGAGCAGGTGGTGGGGCTCAAGGGCCTTGCACAAAGGCCCAGAGTGGAGCAAATGAGGGTGGAGGCAGCTGTGGGGTTTTCAACTTTCCCACCCACATTTTCATGTTGTCAGTCCAAGGAGTTGAACCGGCAACCTTCTGATCACAGGCCCACCTTCCCCAACCTTTGTGCCACCACTTCCCCTACCACGTCGGGCACTTAGCCAACATTTTCCTTAATTCTGCTAACATTTTGCTACCATAAATTTATGGCTAGCTTTTGGCTACATTCAGCTTAAAGCTAACAATTAGCTATATTTAGCTTTCAGTTCAGTTTCAGCTTTAATTTTTTTTTTTAGAAATTAACTTTTCACATTTAAATCTTTTACGATACAAATTCAACCAGTGCTTACTGTTTAGATATTCTGTTATTTTCAGCAGTAACTGAGTTATAAACACCAACAGCATTTTCACAGGAAATAAACGTTTTTCTAGTTCAGATTTAGTTTCTTGTGATTTTTTAAAAACTGGTTCTGATCAACAGTTTTTGGAGACTAGTTGTTTTTTCCACTCAAGAACTCAGATCAACAGTTTTTTTTTTGTTTTGTTTAAAAAAGATCTGACAATTTTAACAAAAAACAAACAAAAAAATTGTTCCTATTAATAACTCGATGGCAATTGCCTCATTGGTGCTAAAAAATAAAAATAAATCAAATTATTGTGAGAAAACTTCTAAAAAAACAAACTAAATTTGGTGTTGATCACATTTGACTGAACAGAACATTCAGGCCTTCATAAAGTTTGAACATTGTTCAAAGGCACTTCAACCCATCTCTACATCAATGGCTCTCATGGAATTAATGGAACAAATAACTACTGCTGTCGATCAAAAACAATATTGTGTCAGTATTTTTGTTGATTTAAAAAAAGCATTCGATACTATTGATCACACCATTCTCCTTGAAAAACTGAACAAATATGGTATTAGAGGACCAGCATTACAGTGGGTATCTAGCTACTTAAAAGATAGGAAACAATTTGTACAAATAAATGATGTAAGATCTGACCTCTGTAATATCACATGTGGAGTTCCCCAAGGCTCTGTACTTGGACCAAAGCTTTTTATTTTATATGTGAATGACTTGGTAAATGTGTCAGGACTCCTTAAATGTGTACTTTTTGCTGATGATACCACTTTTTTCTGTTTAGGTGAAGATATAGAACAAATGTTGGAATTGATAAAGACAGAATTTGTCAAGATACAAACTTGGTTTAAAATAAATAAATTATCATTAAATCTAGAAAAAACTAATTACATGATATTCAGTAATAAAAAGAAAACTGTTGATGTTCCACTCAAAATTGAGGGTGTTGAGATTTGTAGAGTGAGTGAGGTGAAGTTTTTGGGTGTTATCATTGATGACAAACTGACATGGAAACAACACATAAATTCTGTAAGAATAAAAATAGCTAAATCGATTGCAGTACTGTACAAAGTCAGAGACCTATTGAATGATAAAGCTCTGTATTTGTTGTATAACACAATCATTGTTCCACACTTAATCTATTGTATTGATGTTTGGGGGAATGCGTGTAAAACAATCACAAAGCCTATTTTTGTATTACAGAAAAGAGCTGTAAGAATTATCACTAGAAAACATTACCGTCATCCATCAAGTACATTATTTTATCAACTGAAGTTATTGAAGTTCCATGATTTGGTAGATTATAATATTTTATCAGTTATGTATAGGGCTCAAAATATTTTGTACATTATCATTTATGAGATTGTCTTGTATTGTTTCTTTTGTAAAGAAATGAACAAATTTAATAAACAAACAAACATAAACCCTCCTGCTGCCCTCGGGTCAAACGATCCAGGAGGAGTTAACGTTTCTGACCCCAGGGCAGCAGGAGGGTTCAACATCTGGGGTCTTGGAAGGAAAAGACGAGGACTGGCTGAAAGTTTTGCTCGCTCCTCGTTAAAAACCTCAAACAGAACCAAAACAATCAGGCGTATTCGTCGGAGCCTTGCCTGGTGCCGGGCGTCGCTCCGGTACTCCGCCTGCGCCCGCAGCCAGGCCACGCTCTGCTCGCCGCTCCGTGTCCACAGCAGCACGCCCTCTCCGTTCTTGTCGGCCAGAACCCTCAGCGTCCCCGTCCCCGATCCGTACATGTGGTAGTAGAACCGCAGGCACTGGGGGCCCCCGGTTCCCCGGACGGGTCGGGACAGCAGCCGGGCGTTCTGACCCGGCAGCATGGGCGAGGCCTCCACGTACAGGAAGTACCCTGCCCAACGCAGCGGTCGGTTACGAGCTCTCAGAGGAAAACTTAACGGGCTTTAGTTCCTCACCTAGACCCGTGGTGTGGTCCCCCCTGGGCCCGGTGTAGGAGGTCGGGGTGGGCCCCCTCCTCCGGTGCCAGTCGCCAACGTCGGCCCGTTTGTCCTGGCTGAACCCGCAGAACCCGACCTCGAAGTCGCAGTGTCCAGGGAGAGGCGACAACAACGAACCTGCAACCCAAACACGTTTTATTTTCCCATCCGAGATCCAAACAGAACCGTCACCATGGAGACAAACTCCAAACGGAACCGGGACCCGGACCCGTTACCTGCGGTCAGCTCGCAGTCTCCGAGGTTCAGGCTGATGTCGTCCAGCGCCACGGAGCCGCAGTCCCAGAAAGTCCTGCAGGTGCTGACGAAAACCACCTGAGGGACCAACGGACCGTCAGCAGGTTCTGGTTCAGGACCAGTAACTGATCCGACTTCACTCAGGCTGCGGTTCTGACGGTAATATATATATATATTTTATTTTATTTATTTAAATATGTTTGTTTTAGCAAACAAAATGATGAAGACAAGAAAGTTAATTCTCAATAGTCCAGGTATCAAATCCGCTCATTCTCAATCAGTTCATCTGGACAGTTTCTTTTTAGCAGAAACGTTTCACCCTCACTCCAGAGGGCTTCCTCAGTCAGAGTAGTCCAAAGCACACTGAAGTTAACCCACCAAGTAAGCAACTTATGTGGACCAACCAGTTTGCTGTAGCCAAGATGGTTTCTGGGGGCGTGTCCCTCGTCGACTCCTCCCAGGCAGGCAGACATGTCCAAAGTGGTTCAAGACAAGAAAGTTAATTCTCAATAGTCCAGGTATCAAATCCGCTCATTCTCAATCACTACTCTGACTGAGGAAGCCCTCTGGAGTGAGGGTGAAACGTTTCTGCTAAAAAGAAACTGTCCAGATGAACTGATTGAGAATGAGCGGAAAATGATGAAGCTTTAATTTTGCTTTAAAAGTGATTTTGAACTTCAAGCCGTGTTTAATCATGGGAAATCTGATTACACGCGAACGCACCATCTGTGACGTAGTGAGAGGCAGAGCTCTGGGCTTGTCACAGTGCACGCGTGTGAGCAGCTCCACATGAAGGTCAGTCTGATACAGCATCAGACCTAAATTAGATCCTGTTGTTTCTTGTTCCATCACCCAAACTATTTTCTGCTTCCCAAAATGAAGACAAATAGCTCAAATCTTCACATAGATTGATAAATTCATCGTGTTTTAAATTGTCCGCTATTAAAGAGACCAGAGCCCTCTGCCTCTCACTACGTCACAGATGGTGCGTTCGTGTGTAATCGGATTTCCCATGATTAAACACGGCTTGAAGTTCAAAATCACTTTTAAAGCAAAATTAAAGTGATTTATCATTTTGTTTGCAAAAACAAACATATTTAAATTATAAAATATATATATTTTGAGCAATTTTATGAATACTGTAGTAAAAAAATCATGTCAGTGGACCTTTAAGGTCCCGTTGAATTAACAACAAAATAAAAACGTGTCTTTGGTTTAACCATTGCAGTTAAAAAAATTAAAAAATCATACACCTTTTTTATTGTTGCAACTGCCATTTTTCTAATTTCGTTTTAAAAACGAAAAAAAAAAAAGTTTTTCTAATTTCGTTTTAAAAACGAAAAAACAAATGCTTGTTTGTTTTTTTCAATTTTATTCTGAAACAAACAAAAAAAAAAACCAAAGAACGAACCATACACGGATTGACAAAATATTTCTACAATTTTTTTGTTCAGTTTTTTTTGAATGTCCAGAGGACCAGACTTAACTTTTCTAGATTATTCTACCTGGATTGTTGAGCATGCATCAGGATTTTTTTTTCTATATTGCTTTATGCTAGGCCATTGGCAGTGGCACCGGAAAAGGGGGTGGGGGGCAGGAGGCCACATAATGGCCTAGCACACATTGGGTGCAGCACACAGGCTACACCCAATGGTCCCTCTAAGCTGCGAGCACATTCTCTGAACACAAGAGAATCTATAGTTGGGACAACTGCACAAATGCCCAAGAAAACATCTGGTTAACTCCTGCTTTACAATAAACTGTGAGTCGAGTGCAGAGTGGAGGAAGGACCCCCCACTCCCACTCAGTTCTCATCATCGCTGCTCTCACCTTGGCAGGCTGAGTCGTCTGGAAGGTGACGTCCGCTGCAATCCAGATCCCTCGGGACCGCTCGGCCTGGGTCCAGATCTTCTCCTGCCGGCCGCCCTGCTGCTGCTGCAGGTAGACCACCAAGGCCCGCTCCGTGTGGTTGAAACCTGCCGGGGTCGAGAACCGTCACGCCGAGGTGACTCGCTCCTCAGGACAGTTTCTAGACGCAGCTCACCTCTCAGGGAGAAGTAAAACCTCAGACAGAACCTCGTGTTCCCGGGCAGAACCGGACTCGTCACACGGTTAACGTATCCGGAGCGTGGGTCCAGGCCCGAGTGAGCCAGCAGGAAGGATCCTGGAGGGAGAAGGCAGAGTTTCCATCTGAGGCGCTGTTCCCATTTTCCTTCAGCTCCTCACATCTGTAAAGCTGCTACGTCTGATTTTCTCTGATCACAGAGGCAAAGCACATAGAACGGGTTTAAAACGTTCTGTAAATAAGAAAAGAGGCGCCACGATTGTGAAGGGCTTAAAAAATCCAAAGCATCTGATGAATATCAGCCGTTTGGACAGACGGAGGTCAAAGGTTAAAATTAAAATGTTTCCCTCGGACGTCCTCTGGGCCACTCACCCGCTCGGTGTTTCTGCACAACGGGACTTTTTCAGACTCGCTCACGTCGGAGCAGAAGCTGCAACAAAAACAAACCTCCGGTCTTCACAAACAGAAGTAATCTGATTTACAGAGGTCACAGAGGTCACCCTCCCTTCAGTTCAGAGCTTCTTCTTGGTCTTCAACTTTAAAACCTCATAAAACTTTACAGCAGGGGAGTCCAAAGTGTGGCCCGCGGGCCACTTGAGGCCCCTGAAATGATCGTGTACGGCCAAAGTTTAAGAAACGCCTGGTTTCATCCTGCAGCTCCACACAGAGGGCTGTGGCAGCTTGGTGGCCTGTCGTTACCTCAGGATATAAAATATACAGGTAGTCCTCGACTTACGACGTTTTGGGGTTACGTCACGCATCTCATTAAATTTTTTTTTTTGAAAAATTATATTTATGTGTTTAAATGTTCTTGATTTTATACGTACAACACTTTGTTGCAGCTGTGGTTGTTTTAAATGCAACTCAGACTGAGGAAGTCTTTCGGACAAAAGACGAAACGTTTCTACAATTTTTTTGCTTTGTTTTGTTTTATTTTTGAATGTCCAGAGGACCAGACTTAGCTTTTTTAGATTTTTCTACCTGGATTATTGAGGATGCATCAGGGTATTGTTTTAAATGGCGGATATATATGGTGGGCGGCCGTGGCGTAGTGGTAAGGGCAGTCGTCTCCCGATCGGAAAGTTGGCGGTTCAACTCCCGGGACCCGCACCATGTGTCGTTGTGTCCTTGGGCAAGACACTTAACCCTGAGTTGCTCCCGGTAGGACTGGAAAGCACCTTGCATGGTAGTCTGCCGCCACCGGTTTATGAATGTGTGTAGCATTCAATATATGTGTAGCACTTTGAGATTTTCAGTAATGAAAAGTGCGTTATAAATTGAATTAATTATTATTATTATAAAAAAATTATTATTATTATTATTTTGAAGCTGATTTACGCAGTTTCCGGCAGTGTTGAGTTAGCTTCGGTTAGCTACGGCTTCGACAGCCGGCTTTGGACGGACCGTGTGTCCGATCAGAGGTTGCTGCACTTTTGATACATGAGCTGGAAATGCTCGGTGAACTCTGTGGACGTCTCACCTGGAGAAACGGCTTCGCGGCCTCGGATGTTGCTGGGACACCGAGTTAACATGCTAACATGCAGAGAAACGGCTTTGCGGCCTCGGATGTTGCTGGGACACCGAGCTAACATGCTAACACGCGGAGGAACGGCTTTGCGGCCTCGGATGTTGCTGGGACACCGAGCTAACATGCTAACACGCGGAGGAACGGCTTTGCGGCCTCGGATGTTGCTGGGACACCGAGCTAACATGCTAACACGCGGAGGAACGGCTTCGCGGCCTCGGATGTTGCTGGGACACCGAGCTAACATGCTAACACGCGGAGGAACGGCTTCGCGGCCTCGGATGTTGCTGGGACACCGAGCTAACATGCTAACACGCGGAGGAACGGCTTTGCGGCCTCGGATGTTGCTGGGACACCGAGCTAACATGCTAACACGCGGAGGAACGGCTTCACAGCCTCGGATGTTGCTGGGACACCGAGCTAACATGCTAACACGCGAAGGAACGGCTTTACCAGCTCCCAGTAAGTTATTAACTCTTTTTTTCCCTTCATTATGGCTCCAAATGTCTGAAGCTAACATGCTAACAGGCCTTACTGTAAACGGTTTGGACCACACGAACTACAGGCAGCCTCAGATGTTGGAGGTACACCGAGCTAACATGCTAACAGGCGGAGGAAGGCTTCAGTAGCTCCCAGTAAGAATTTAACTCTTTTTTTCCCCTTCATTATGGTTCCAAATGTACTGTATGTGTTTTTTGATAATTATGTAAGGTACTGTGTTAGGATAGACTAAGTGCTTGGTAAAATACATTACTGTACGTATAAGGTGTATTTTGGACGTATTTTCCGACTTACGACGATTTTCGACTTACGACGCGCCGTAGGAACGGAACTCCCTCGTAACACGGGGACTACCTGTATATTGTTATTATTAGAACTCCTCCTCCATCAAAATGATCGAACTTCTGCCCTCTCTCCAAAATAATGCTCACATTAAAAAAAAAAATTATTCAGATTTTTGTGGCCCTTCAATGTCGACCATTTTGACCCACACATGAAACGGTTTGGACATCCCACAGTTAAAGTTATAGCCATAAACGTGTCATTTTTTAAATACTTTTCATTCCGTTGCTCCATTTTCTTTGTTTACAGAAGTGTAGAAAAAAGAAATAAATTGTTTGTTCCAAGAATAATTCGTAAGAGAACAGCGTTGGTCGTTGAGCGACTTCCTCCCACCTGCGCCCGTGGTGTGGTCTCCGTTCCTGAAGAGGTTCGGCTTCACAGAAACTCTCCTCCACGACGACCCGTCGGTCCGGTCCTGGAAGTACTGGCAGAGGCCGGACTCAAAGTCGCAGTCGGCGACGGAGGGGTCAAAGGTCGGCTCTGCGGAAGCCAAGCGGAGGACGGGGACGTTGAGGTTTGTCCGGCGCACAGGATGGCGCTCGACGTGAAACGAGTCTGCGGCTCACCTGCGTCTCCGCTGCAGAACTCCGGAGAAAACGCCAGGTCGTCCAGGGCAACATGGCCGCCTCTCGGACTGTTGAAGGCCACCTCAAAGACCACCTGAAACAAAAACTTCATTAACTGAGCTGTCGGCGTCAAAACTAGGGATGGGGCCGATCCGATCCAGTATCGGTATCAATATCCGATACCAGCATAATTTAAGTATCGGATACCGGATCCAACCTGCCGATATTTCCGATCCAGCTTCAAAGAGCACTTGTGTTCTATCACATTCTGTGACTGCTGTCTTAACATTGTGTGAGTTAAACCCAATGGAGACACTCTCGAGCCTTACAACAGGAAACTCACTGACTTTAACAGCACACAAGAGGCAGCTCTATACCACACACATGTCCTTCTTACTCATGGTGCAGCTGGAAAAACTAAAAAACTGCTAAGCATTATGGGAAAGACAACAAAATTCACTCCCTTAGTGGTTAAGGGGAGTGGATTTTGTTGTTTTTCCCATCATGCTTAGCGTTTTTTTTAGTTTTCCAGCTTTAGCTGCAGCTGAAAAACCAAAAAAACACTAAGAATTATGGGAAAGTCAACAAAATCCACTCTCTTAGTGGTTAAGGGGAGTGGATTTTGTTGTCAAACCCATAATGCTTAGCGGTTTTTTAGTTTCCAGCTGCACCTAAAGCTGGAAAACTAAAAAAATGCTAAGCATTATGGGAAAGACAACAATATCCACTCTCTTAGTGGTTAAGGGGAGTGGGCTGTGTTGTCTTTCCCATCATGCTTAGCGTTTTTTTTTTTCCAGCTGCACCATGAGTAAGAAGGACATGTGTGTGGTATAGATCTGCCTCTTGTGTGTTGTTAAAGTTTGTGAGTTTCCTGTTGTAAGGCTCAAGAGTGTCTTCATTGGGTTTATCTCACACAATGTTAAAATGAATAGTCTCAGTACAAAAATTTCATTATACAGATTCACATACCTGAACTGTATCGGATCGGAAAAGTATCGGTATCGGTCGAGACCCAGTTTTAAGTATCGGATCGGAAGTGAGAAATGTGGATCGGTGCATCCCTAGTCAAAACTCAAGTCATCACTGGAGATCTGCTGACCTGCACGGAGTACGGCGCCTTCAGGTCCACCTGCACAGGTGTCCATTCTCCGAGGGTGGTGCTCCAGTCCTCCTGGCTCTCTGACCCCG
>JBBPBX010002172.1:0-13357 GCA_038048925.1 Garcialebias charrua | reverse complement strand
CTCGCTGCGTCGGTACTGGAAGCTTAGGCACCCGGACATGGGCGCCGTCGTCATGGGGGACACGAGCTTGGCCACCTCCGTGAAGGTCTTGGTGTAGCTGGAGTCCACGTACATGAAGTGACCTGAGGAGCAGAGGCTCAGAGCATCACGGGCCGTCGTGGTTCCATGTAACCGTTTAAATTACACGCCTCCGACCTGGAGACGCTCCTGATTACAGGTTAAAGCCACAACAAGCTAAAAATATTTTGAAGTTTGTTTTGCAGCCTCTTACAGACAAACTGCAAAACAAAACGTCCACGATGACGTCATTCATTTGGAGAATTAATGTTTAATAAACATTTTTAACCCACGGACATTTTACTGACTTTATGACGATTTGTGTGAATACGTTGACCACCTTATGTACCGTATTTTCTGGAATATAGGTCGCACCTACGTCAAAATGTGGACCGTGTTTAGCTCTGCTGCAAATGTCTGCCACAGGAGCGCACAGCAAGGCTTTTAAGAAGATTAACACTTAAAAACAATAATTGTTTGATAAAAATTATAGCAAATATGTGTCTGAGCTGAACTTTTCTTTAATAAATGAATAATTTTAGCAGGATAAACACCTAAAAAAATATTTGTTAGCTGACATTATTGTAAGAGTGTGTCTCAGTTTAATTTTTGTTAATAAATTATTACAAATCAGCTTATTTTATAAAAAGCCATAAATAGGTCGCACCTGAATATAGGTCGCAGGGCATGCAAAAATGATAAAAAGCCGCGACCTATATTCCGGAAAATACGGGTAGAAGATTAAAAACTATATTTCAAAATATTTTCTTTGACAATAAACTCGTCTTTGATTTTAAGATTTTATTGCTTGTTTTTTAAATCTTAAAAGGTCTGGCCCCGTCATATTTATGTGATCTTATTAATATCTACACTCCTGTAAGAGCACTCCGGTCTACCAACCAGTTTCTCTTAGATGTCCCCAGATCCAAAATGAAATCCAGAGGTGATCGGGCTTTTGCGGTTGCTGCTCCAAAACTGTGGAACAGTTTACCTGAGAAAGTAAAGAGCGCTCAGACTGTTGACACTTTTAAATCTTCACTTAAGACTCATCTCTTTTACTTGGCATTTGATCCTCGCAGAATGTGAGATCAAATTTTGAGCAGATTTTATTGTTGTTGCATTTACTGATAGCTTTATTATGTTTAGTGGCACTAGATGCATTTTACTCTGTTTTTATTTTTTTTTACTGTAAAGCACTTTGGTCGACTTCGGTTGTTTTTATGTGCTATATAAATAAATTCACGGACATCTTTAACATCTCACTGAGCCAGGCCATCGTCCCCACCTGTTTCAAAGCCACCACCATCATCCCTGTCCCAAAGAAGGCAACGCCCGCATGCCTCAATGACTATCGCCCAGTAGCACTCACCCCCATCCTGATGAAGTGCTTTGAACGGCTAGTCATGAAAAGCATCACATCTGTCCTCCCTGACTCCCTGGATCCCTTCCAATTTGCATACCGACCTAATCGCTCAACCGACGATGCCATCTCCTCTGCCCTTCACACAGCTCTCACACATCTGGACACGAAGGACTCCTATGTTAGAATGTTGTTCATCGACTTCAGCTCGGCATTCAACACCATCATCCCCCAACAGCTCATCCATAAACTGGACAGTCTGGGGCTGAACACCTCAATGTGTAACTGGCTGCTAGACTTCCTGACCGGGAGACCACAGACAGTACGGATCGGGAGTAACACATCTAGCACCATCACATTGAACACAGGGGCCCCACAAGGATGTGTGCTGAGCCCCCTTCTATTCACCCTGCTAACACACGACTGCACACCATCGTACAGCTCCAACCACTTCATCAAGTTTGCGGACGACACAACAGTGGTGGGTCTCATCAGCAACAACGATGAGACGGACTACAGGAACGAGGTGAGCCGCCTGGCCTTGTGGTGCGGACACAACAATCTCACTCTCAACGTGGAGAAGACAAAGGAGATTGTTGTGGACTTCAGGAAGAAGGATGCCCAACATGCCCCTCTGACCATCAACAGCACCGCAGTGGAGAGAGTAGACAGCACCAAGTTCCTGGGAGTGCACGTCTCAAAGGACCTGTCCTGGAGCAGGAACACTGCAGCACTGGCAAAGAAGGCTCACCAGCGTCTCTACTTTCTCCGCAAGCTGAAAAGGGCTGGAGCTTCAACCCCCATCATGAGCACCTTCTACAGAGGTGCCATAGAAAGTGTCCTGACCAGCTGCATCACTGTGTGGTTTGGTGCATGTACTGCATCCTGCCGCAAGAGCCTCCAGCGCATTGTGAGAGCAGCTGAGAAGATAGTCGGCACCTCCTTCCCCTCACTGCAGGACTTACACAGCAAACGCCTCACTCGGAAAGCCCACCGCATGGCAGGTGATCCCACACACCCACTACACAGCTGCTTCAGACTGCTGCCATCAGGGAGGAGACTGAGGAGTCTCCAGGCTCGAACCAGCAGACTGAGAGACAGCTCTGTTCATCAGGCAGTCAGGATGCTAAACACTCTGCCTGCTCTGCCCCCCCTCCCATTTGAACTGCCTTAACACTAAAACTTTCTCACACATTACCACACAACACAAAGATTTTAACACTGGACTCTGTGTCATCAAACGGGTTATTCACTAAACTCTCGGTCATGTGCTCATACAGTTTGCACTACTTCTCATACTTGCACTAATGTTTGTATTACATCACTGCCTATAATCATAATACTGTTTACATTCTCTGTTTACATTTATTAATACTGTTTACTTTTATTACTACTGCTTACATGTAACTACTACTGTTTACATTTACACTACTCTAATATCTACACCACTGCTGATACATATACAATGTGCTCTGAACGGTCTTATTTAGGGATGCCCAATGTGCCTTACTGCATATGCCACTTTTTGCCTCTATAACAACATCAACTACTACCTCATACATATACTGTGTACATTAACTCATACGCTGCTTTGCCACTTTGCAAATGTCAATGCTAGAAACCTTTAGTTTATTTTAGTTATACTTTTTATACTCTTTTTTTATACTAGTATGCAAAAACTCAGGACAGTATTATGTTCATTAAATGTTTAATGTTTTAGTTTTAGAGTTGGTGTAAATTTTCATACTCTTATTCCACTATGCAAAAAACTCAGGACAGTGTTAGTTTTACTATTTTATGCTTATGTCAATTATTATATGTTTCAGTGTTTCAATGTTTAGATGTTTACTGTTGCACCGAGGGACTGAGAGAAACGCAATTTCGGTCCTGTGTATGTCCTGTACAGTACATATTGCAGATCTGACAATAAAGTTGACTTTGACTTTGACTTTTATAAATAAAATTGACTTTTAGAGGTTTCTTGGCCTCAAATAAAAATATCAAATTTAACTTCTTTTTTTTTGGGACCTCTTTAAGGTTTTCATAAATAAATAAAAACTTGACATTTTAATTAAAAAAAATCCAACTAAATATTTATTTTATGGCAATTTTTTAATATATAAAAAAATAAAAAATTCCAGATTAATTTGCCCAAAATGATTTTTTTGTTGTTGTTGCAAGTTTAAAAAAAATTCAGTTCCAAGTTTTGGCTCCAGACAAGCGGACCCTCCAGATCCAGTTCCTGAAAACGAGTACTTGTTTTTGGTCAAACTTCCTCGTGCCTCTTGATGGTTGGACATTGAAGATGTTTTCAAATAAAGTTTTTATAACGACTTTATATTTTAAAACTCAAACTAAGTCTTATTTATTTTTGCGTTTACTGACCCGGATGTTTTAGCGAGCTGCTAGAGCACGGTGCACATAACGTCCAGGTCGGGACAGAGCCAAGCTGCTTTGAGCTGTTGTGCATGCATGCAAAACATATATTTTTTTTTAAATACTAAACATTTACGTGAGTTTTTTTTATCTTTCCATCCAAATTTAAATGATTTTGCCGGACGAGACGAGTAACGGGACAGAGACCCGGGACAGAGACGTCTCCTCCACAGAGTCTCAAACGTAAACGCAGAGCAGCTAATTTAAAAATCAAAAGTACAGGGAAAGAAGTTTAAAGAAAAAAGTTACTAAGAGGAATTCATTTTTTAAATGATTTTATAATTACCGTATTTTCCCGCCTATAAGTCGCAGTCTTTTTAAAACTAATTTTCATGTCCTGCGACTTATACGGCGAAGCAACATATTTAGGGATTTTTCCCCATATTTTTAGACAAATTTTTGGCTGAGATATGATAGTTTCCATTCATTCTGATGAAAAAAAATGGAGCAGTACCACTTTCGGCCACTAGGGTCCACCGACCGTTCCCAGCTCATGTGTCCGACAGAAGCCTCCTCTGCTCGGACTCACTCTGTTGCAGCACGGCCTCCTGCTCTCTGGAGGTCTGAACTGTTAGCTCAGTGTTTGACTGTTAGCAAAATAGGTCAAGAACCACATGACAGATTTTGATGAAACTCACAGAAAGTAATCACTGGATGGATATTTACAACAAGTTATCTTTAGGAGATGTTTGAGCGAAAATTCGATTTATTTATAATTTATTTTCGCAGCGCGCGCAACCGTTTGGAAGACGTCAAAGCGAAACAATTTAAATCCAGCTGATTTGAACATTACGTTAATTTTTAAAGGAAAAGTTAAGCTCAGAAACACTTTTGCTATAACATATATATTTTTACAAGGTGTATATCTTGTTAAATTTTAAAGAAATTAAGCGTATCCGCTCGCTGCGCGTGCACGCTTCGCAGCACAGACGTAGCTAAACTTTTTTTAAAAATTCATCTGATTTGACCGGTACGTGCATTTATTAAGGAAAAGTTCAGCTCAGACACATCTTTGCTATAATTTTCAGCAAAAAAATAATTGTTTTTAAGTGTTAATCTTGTTAAAGTCCTACCGTGCACGCTCCTGTGACCAGGACGCGTAACATACGCAACGCATCAGCAGTGACGCATAAAAGATGCAAATTATAGGGCGAAGCGACATATTTATGGATTTTTCCACTTTATTGGACATAATTGGACTGATGCGACTTATAGGCCGGAAAATACGGTACACGGATTAAAAGTTGTATTGTAGTTTATTTCAGTGTGGACGGACCCCGCCCCCCCCATTTCAAAACCCGCCGGTGCAGCAGAACTTGGACTCACCGGTCTTGTTCTGGTACGTGTGGTCGGTGGGCATGTGGTTGTGGAGCAGATGGACCCCCCCTCCTCCCACGTACCAGTTCACGTTGACGTTCCACAGGTTGCTGTATCCACACAGGTGAGGGTCCTCAAAGTCACACGCTGCAGTCACAGAGAAGAAATCAGACCAAAGCGCTGCCAGATTATAATCTGACCCAGATATAATCTGACCCAGATTAATAAATACTGTCACAGTGCAAACATTTTAGATCATCATCGTGTGGTTGTGGAATAACTTTGGACCGCTCTTCTTTCCATCACTGGTTTCTGCTCCGCTCTCTGATGGTCCAGTCATCGTTTCAGTCAGGATGAGGTTCTGGACTCGGACTGGACCTTAGTTCTGTTCTTTTGACCCGTTCTGTTGTAGATCAGCTGCTGGGTTTGGATCCTGGTCCTGTTGGACTCCAGAACCCTTTGGTCTCCAGAGGAGTTCCTGGTCTGCTGACAGGACTGACAGGACCCAAACCATCAGCCCTCCACCACCGTGCTGACAGCTGGGAGGGGCCGTTTGCTGCAGTGCATTCTGGGTAAATATTTCCCATCTGGTCTCTTCAGTCAAAAGCCATCGTTCCAGAAGAGACTTTAAAACGTGACTCGTGCTTCCATGATGGTTTTAGAGAGACGACATGTTTTCCTTTATCACGTTTGACCTTTGACCCAACTGAGGCCTGCAGAGTCCAAGATGGAGCTCATTGCACGGTCTGACGTTCAGGGTGAATCTGCTGACACTTCTGTGAGGTTTGTCAACTCTCTTAATGTGAATAATGTCTCTCTGCAAATGACCTTTGACCCTTCCCAGATTGATGGGCAGTAACAGCTACTCCTCTGGGGTCATTGCTGATGTCTTTCCGTCTTGGTGTTGTAGGCTCCAGGTAGAGCTCCTGAACCTTTGAAACGCTGTGGCAGGAACCACAGAATATTTTTCACCTTTCATTAGCTTTTAAATGATTTATTCTGTCGTTCATTTCAGCTTTTATTATCTAAAGCAAAGAGTCGAAGCAGAAACGTAAAACCTGAGCCCCGAACACGTCTGGACCTCGTTTCTGCTCTGCGGTCTGTGTGAGCGTGCACGTCAGAGCAGATGGTCTCCATTAAGACTCCGACAGTGTTTTTGTCGTCTCAACATGAGATATGGATGAAGTCACTGACCCAGGCAGTATCCAGGGCCGATGTGGATCTCGAAGACGGCCACGCTGCTCCCCGCGCCCAGCCCGGGTCTCCCCTCGACGACGATCTAATCAACGACACATGCAACAGGAATGAAAGGTCAGGAGGTCGAGCGCAGCTCTTCTGGTTGGAAGAAACACCGACATGTTTTCAAGCTGTGAAAAGTGGATTTATTTATGTGACGTGTGGAGTGAGATGAAGAGGCGGCTGCTTTTAGCTCGCCCCCCCACTTACGCTTCATTTCTGCTCCCTTGTCTCGGCTCAAGTGTTTACACATCGAGGGGCCCACACATGGAGCCGCTGTGGCCCGTCAGCGCGCCGGGCCCGTCCTGTCCGAGCCCGCTCTTCGTAATATAAACACGCGCCGCCGCTGTTTATATTATCATGAAAGCGCTTCGGATTGGGCTAATTTTAGACAGGTGCGTGCAACGCTAACCCATATCTGTGTTTTCAACTTCAGCTGCGAGTTTTATTCATTTGTTAATTCATAAGCTCTGTTTTCAAACTCAACCAGCTGCGTAGACATGTTCCCTGTTAACAAAACTAGAATCTTAAAGAAAATAATGTTTTGCTGTGAAATTACACGTATTCACAACCTTTAGGCGCCCGTGTGACACAGGGTGCAAAAAGTCCCTTTAGCTGCGACGACAAGTGTCCCAGGATTATGTGAGAAGGGACTCGTTTTTTTGTTGCCTACAAATCTTATACAGGTAGTTCCCGAGTTACGACGCAGTTCCGTTCATACGACCGTTCGTAACACGAAAATCGCCGTAAGTCGAAAATACGTCCAAACAGCACCTCATCCAAGCACCTCATACGTACAGTACTGTATTTTTACCAAGCACTTAGCCTATCCTTACACAGTACCCTACATATTTATCAAAAACCACAAACATTTAGGAGCCATAATGAAGGAAAAAATAGTTAATTTCTTACTGGGAGCTGGTCATTTCTTCCTCCGTCTGTTAGCATGTTAGCTCGTGCACCTCTGAGCTCTGCAGCTTGCTTCACGATGTCCACAGCGTTTACAGCAACGTCTGTTAGCATGTTAGCTTGTTGCTCCGCTGTCTTCCGCTCCTCCTGAGCACGTCAGTGGAAACCCCCTCCTGTAAGTTTCAAGCTCCCCTAAGTTTCGTTTCCAGCTCCCCCTTCCCTCCTGTAAGTTTCAAGCTCCCCTAAGTTTTGTTTCGGTACGGTATTTTTCAATGGGAGCGCGTTCGTTAAGTTGTTCGTAAAGTTGAATCGCCGTAAGTCGAGACTGCCGTAAGTCGAGGACTACAGGGAGTCCTCGACTTATGAACGAGTTCTGGACCAACACACCGTTCGTAGACATAAGTCAGAGCTCAGAACACGTGTCGTTCGTAAGTCCGGATTTTGGACGTAAGTCGAAACTCAGAGCACATGGCCGTTCATACGCTGCGCCGCACACCCATTTATCGACATGAGACTGAACAAGCGTACATACTGGCTGGTCCATAAACATGCACAGAACTTTATTTACAAACGGTTAGCTAACACATTACACCACACATTCATCTATAAACACAGCATTGGCGTTCGGAGCGCGTTTGTAAGTCCGAGTTGCCGTAAGTTGAGGGCTCCATGTACCTGTATATGTTGTCATTTTCATAACTTTTTGTCTGTCACAACAGGTCTCACTTGTAAATGAGTCTTCGAGGCTCCATGTGACTTATCTGTATTAATAAAGGTTGAATGGATAAAGCTCGCTCAACACTGTTGAGCGAGCTTTATCCATTTTTAAATGAAAGTTTCTGTTAACTTATTATTTTTACATTTGATTGTTTCTGTTCAGTGCCCTGAGACGACTTCTGTTGTGACTTGGCAATATACAGTATAAATAAACTGAACTGAATTGAATTGACAGGTCTTTTTTTTAACCCCGCCCACAAAAAATAAAATAAAAATCAGAATCGAGAATCGAAAAGAATCGGAATCAGAACGAAGAATCGGAATCGGAACCGGTCAAATTCAAACGATGCCCAACCTACTCAACAGGCGGAGCCAACGACAACAGATGACATCCTGTTTGGTCACGACTTCAATTTAAAACCAACAGACTTCTTGTTCACTCTCAGTAATGATCCTCCATGTACCGCTGATTGACATGCATGCATTGTGCACATGGCTGTGGCACAGATTAGAAAACTCCCAGCACTCGCTCCGACTGGCTCCATTTTAACCGTTGACCATTCATCGTTCCTCATGCTTCACCTGATCCCCAAAGTGAGTCACCAGTGAGTACCGACCCCTTAAAGCCCAAGACGGAGAGACAGTTAAAGGTTGGTTTACCCTGTAAGGCTCGGTGTTGTTCTGCAGGTCCACGCTGGCGATGACCCAGCTGTCGGACGGCGCCTCGCTGCTCCACAGCGGCTCGTCGAAGCTCCGACCTTCGGCGCGCCGCAGGACCTCCAGGCGTCCGGACTCCACAACCTGATAGACGAGCCTCAGGCAGCTCCACTCGTCGTGCTCCAGAGACGGACTCAGCAGGAGTCCCGTCACCTCTCTCTGCGGTTCTAGACCCGAACCCGAGCTGCCCTCCAGGTCATCGTTGGCGGCTGCTTCCACGGCAACAAAGTGTCCTAAACGATGTGACGGAGACATGGGGTGAAAAACTGATCAGAAAAGCCATTTTTACAAATCACATCTGTAAACATGAAAAGGATACTACAACATCTAGATCAAGGACTACAAAGAAGTTCTCCCAAGAAACGTTGTGGACCAGGGTCTCAGGACCCACAGATTAGGGTTCTCTCATTGTCTTACTGGTAGCCAAGTCCTAAATGAGTGACAGATGCGGTCTGATCAAAACAAAACAGAACTTTCTGGATATTAAATGTAGTTTGTGACTGATGGTGAACAAGTCGTGAGACAAATTTTCTCCTGTAGAGTTTCAGCTGAACCCGTCTCAAGGACTAGGAGAGCTTCTCTCATTGAAAACAACAGAGTCCACATGCAGGTCTAAAGTCACAGTTATCAAAAACTGGTACAAATCTTCAGATCTAGTAGAAGAAACCAGAACTGCGGGGGAGACTGCCCAGACAGGTACACTATTCAAGGTACGAACGACCCACAACACCTAGAATACGGTTTTGTAATCATGTAAATGACAATAAGATGAATGTCTTGGCATTTGTGTACGTTGCCATGACTAGACGAACAAGATATTCGGGAACGTTTTGACTCCAGCTGATTGCTTCACGGGGAACTCGAACTGCAACTTCACCAAACCAACATGAAAATGCTCCGATGGATGCAACGCATTAGTCTTAAAGATCACTTCCAATCGACCAAAATCCTGCGTAGAGCTGGCTTATGTGCGATTAAGGACGCATGCCGGCGACACCGTTTGCAATGGTTTGTCATGTTAAACAAAGTGAAAACAGTGCTATACTTGCTATTGCAAACCTTGAAGTACCTGGCACCCGTCCCAAAGGCCGTTCGAAAAAGACCTGGGCGCAAACGATTCAACAAGATCTGAAAGCGCTGAACCTCAATGAACTGGACGCAACTGACGTCTAATCTGGCATCAAAAACTTGGCGACAAAGATGTAGCGTCACACACCGGAATCGGGAAAACGGACGTTAAACGAAGATAGATAGAGATAGATAGATGGATAGATGGATAGATAGATGGATAGATGGATAGATGGATAGATAGATGGATAGATAGATGGATAGATAGATAGATGGATGGATGGATGGATGGATGGATGGATGGATAGATATTAAAGCTGCTATATGTAACTTTTCTAACAATATATTTTTAACATATTTCTTCACTCTGTCACTAGATTGATGTTAGAGAGGTAATCTCTGAAAAAAACTAAAAAAAAATATTGTCCCCTTGCTTCTCCAGGTGGTAAATAAGCATTTCTAAAAAGAAAAAGTGACCCGCCATTTTCCAGCCAATAAAAACAAAGTTTGTAACCAGCCAATAAAAACCGAGCTTGAATTTGAATCAGCCAATAAAAACAGAGCTTGAATTTGAATTTCAACAGACCACAAGGGGGCAGAGCCATATATGGCTCTGAGGGGGAGGGATCAGAATGCTTTGCTTGTTGAAATTTTTTCTAAGTGCTGATGTTCTACAGAAACTGCAGACTTCACCTTTAAATGACAATAAGACATGGTTTTAAAGAACTGGTCACTGAAACCGTGGCTGCGCAGCTTGCTGCTCGCAAACATTCAGACTTCAATGAGACTGAAGCAGAAAACAATTTTCAGTTTTTGAAGCACCAACTAGTCAACTCAATGGGGGCCTTGGACCACCGTTGATTGACCTTCAACCACCACAATCATTTGAGGGAACTATAAAAGCAACATAAAAACCAGAAAACGATCCAGATGGCTTGTTTACTTATCCATACGGTAGCCATTTTGGATTTTAGCGTGATTTATTACGCCACGATGCAGCCACACACCAGCTACACAGCCTGAAGAATGGAGAAGAAGTGTGCTGGTGCCCATTTTTAAGAACAAGGGTGATGTACAGAGTTGTAGCAACTACAGGGGAATTAAGTTGATGAGCCACACAATGAAGATCTGGGAGAGAGTTGTGGAAGGAAGGCTTAGACAAGAGGTGACTATCTGTGAGCAGCAGTATGGTTTCATGCCAAGAAAGAGCACCACAGATGCATCTTTGCTTTGAGGATGTTGATAGAGAAGTACAGAGAGGGTCAGAAAGAACTCCATTGTGTGTTTGTGGATTTAGAAAAAGCATAGGTGTGGTATTGCATGAGGAAATCTGGTGTGGCAGAAAAGTATGTTATACTGGTACAGGACATGTATGAGGACAGCAGGAGATGTATGAGGACAGCAGGACGGTGGTGAGATGTGCTGTAGGAGTGACAGATAACTTCAAGGTGGAGGTGGGATTGCATCAAGGATCGGCTCTGAGTCCCTTCTTGTTTGCTCTGGTGATGGACCGACTAACAGATGAGGTCAGGCAGGAATCCCCATGGACTATGATGTTTGCAGATGACATTGTGATATGTGGTGAGAACAGGGAACAGGTGGAAGAGAACTTGGAGAGGTGGAGGTATGCTCTTGAAAGAAGAGGAATGAAAGTCAGCCGTAGTAAGACAGAGTACATGTGTGTGAATGAGAGGGAGGCCAGTGGAACAGTGAGGCTACAAGGGTCAGAGGTCACAAAGGTGCAGGACTTCAAGTACTTGGGGTCCACTGTCCAGGAAAATGGGGAATGTGGTAAAGAGGTGAAGAAGAGAGTCCAGGCAGGATGGAGTGGATGGAGAAAAGTTTCAGGAGTGATTTGTGACAAAAAGGTGTCAGCAAAGGTCAAAGGAAAAGTTTACAAGACAGTGGTGAGACCAGCTATGTTGTATGGTCTGGAGACAGAGACATGGACAAAAAGACAGGAGAAATAATAATAATAAAATGAATTCAATTTATAACGCACTTTTCATTAGTGAAAATCTCAAAGTGCTACACACATTGAATGCTACACACATTCATACACCGGTAGCGGCAGACTACCATGCAAGGTGCTTTCCAGTCCTACCGGGAGCAACTCAGGGTTAAGTGTCTTGCCCAAGGACACAACGACACATGGTGTGGGGAACCGGTATTCGAACCGCCAACCTTCCGATCGGGGGACGACTGCCATTACCACTACGCCACGGCCGCCCCGTACTGGACTGGAAGTAGCAGAAATGAAGATGCTGAAGTTAGGAGAGACAAGGATGGATAAGATCAGGAATGAGATCATCAGAGGTACAGCACATGTTGAACAACTGGGAGATAAAGTTAGGGAGGCCAGACTGAGATGGTTTGGACATGTCCAGAGGAGGGACAGTGGGTATATTGGTAGAAGGATGTTAGAAATGCAGCTGCCAGGAAAAAGACACAGAGGAAGGCCAAAGAGGAGATATATGGATGCAGTTAGAGAGGACATGAAGGTAGTTGGAGTGAGGACAGAGGATGCAGAGGACAGAGTGAGGTGGAGGAGGATGACTCGCTGTGGCGACCCCTGAAAAGGGAAAAGCCGAAAGAAGAAGAAGAAGAAGATGCAGCCACACACCAAAAGGGAAGTTGGAGCCTCACTTATTTTTCACGTTACATGCTCACATGTCGCTGCACGATGAGGGACAAGAAAGATTCAGAACGAAGAGCTGTTGTTTAGCCTCAACGTTTCTGATGTTGTTGGACAAACGGTGAAAAAAAAGACACATTAGCTGCTTTGATCTGTTTAAGTGAAATACTATAAACGTGCTCCCGGGTCGCGATAGCTCCAAGCCGTGCCAGGAAGAGCATCGGGAGTAAAACGATCTCCAAACCTCTTTGGGAGTTTGAATGAAAACAAACTGAACACTGAGCGCTCCGGGTCTTTTCTGCTCTCGTTTCGTGGTTTATCGTTTATTTATTTTTAATTCCTGTAAAATAAGCTCAGCGTCTCGGGAGTGTCCCGACACACACGCACACACACACACACACTCCAAAACACTCGTGTCATCAGATCACACGCACTGAAAGGAGTTCGTCGAGACGTCGCTTCATCTGCTTCGCAAAACCAGAGCGAGCTAAAACGATGACCTCTTTTCATTTAGTTAAATGTTTTAACGAGCTGCAGCAACGAGGATGGAAACAGAGGAGGACGACGTGGTTGCTGGTTGGACGCTTCAGCAGCCCGGCAGTTCTGAGGCACGCATGAGCAAAGGTTGTGGTGAAGGAAAAAATAGGTTAATGAGACATTTTCCTCACGATGATGCCACGACCGGAGAATGTCTGCTTCACTTTAACTTTCTGAAAATTACAAACAGACACGGATTCATTTGTTTTTACTCGTCTGTTAAAGAAAGAAAACACACAAAAATCATTGAAGTAATGTGATTAGGGGTGCAGGGAAAAAAAAAGAATTTTTTAAAGAATCTAGATTCTTAGTCCTGGCGATTCAGAATCGATTCTAAAAGCCCCAAAATAGTTTTTTTTTTTTTTTTA
>JBBPBX010002171.1:55596-93347 GCA_038048925.1 Garcialebias charrua | reverse complement strand
ACAGGGACATGTGGACAAGTCTCCAGTCCATCACAAGGATACCTGGACAGGTCTCCAGTCCATCACAGGTACACAGGGACAAGTCTCCAATCCATCACAAGGACACATGGACAAGTCTCCAGTCCATCACAGGGACATGTGGACAAGTCTCCAGTCCATCACAAGGACACCTGGACAGGTCTCAAGTCCATCACAGGTACACAGGGAAAAGTCTCCAGTCCATCACAGGGACACATGGACAAGTCTCCAGTCCATCACAGGGATACCTGGACAGGTCTCCAGTCCATCACATCACAAAAATTAAGAACCATTACACGATTGTTTGGTTTATCATATTTATGGCTATTCTGTAAATAGTAAAAATAGAAAAATGACATTCTTTAAAGGAGTACTTTTTCAGTGTCAACTATCCTTCCTCGATGCACTTGCACATACCTTTATTTTGCTCTTACAGAATGTTTTGTTAGCAACTGAAACCTCTGTTGGAGGTGGTGCCTCAAAATCTTGCACATCAGAAGACATTCCATGTAATCTCTGTTGAGATTTTGATCACATAGTAGGAAATAATTGAAAATATATTGTGGTGAAACACATGTTGTAAACCTGTATGATTAAAAAAATATTTTTAAGCATGATTACATTCAAAAAGTAAAATTTAAATCACCTTGCATCTCCATGGCCATTCTGAGTCGCCATAATTATAGGTGATCTCATCTCCTTCATTGATGGGTTTAGTTGCAAACAAACATAGATAGGGCTTTTTGTTTACAATTATGTACCTCATCTTTGCATTTGGGTTTATATGGTCATAATTTACAAGCCTTCCAAGCGACCTGTCCTCGTTTGCTGAATCAACACTACAAATGCATAATGCATATTAAAAAAAAAAACTCTTGCCAGCACTATAAATTACCTTACAATTAATAGCCTTTTATAAGTCATGTCAGACACAATGATAGGTTATTCTTACATACTCATACATACTCACAATATTTTTCCATCGAAGTAGAATTCAAACAAAAACACTTTCTGTGATTCATCGTAAACATGATGCTTCCTCTCACATCCTCCTTGGTGATCAGTTCACCTCGATATTCCAAAAGAATGTCATCTTTTGCAAAGGATTTTTTTGCAGAGATTCCATGACCTAGTTATATAAAAATCACATCAGTCCATCACAGGGACACATTTACAAGTCTCCAGTCCATCACAAGGACACATTTACAAGTCTCCAGTCCATCACAGGGACACCTGTTCGGCCATAAGTCAGCCATTTTGGGTCAAAGGGTAATTTTTGGCTGTTTTTCACTTTTCATTGATGGTGAATTTTAATGCACTCCTCCTAGGGATTTTGAGCGACTGACTTCAACCTTGGTTAATATGCACTTAAGATGTGGGTGAGTGAAAATTCATCAAAAACTTGTATTTTCATATATGCTGAAGGGACGTGGCCTTGCCTCAACGTTTGGCTTCTCGCCATACATTTTAAAACGCTATAACTTTCACAATGAAAAACAGAATTGCACCAAACTTGGCATGAGTGATCCATGTCAGATGCCCAACAATTCTCTGTGGTCATGTTGTGCTGTCACTGAAACCCCGCTCCCTCAGAACAGGAAGTCACTTTTTTCTTGGAAGGCTCCCTTTCTGACAGCCTTGAACTAATCAGGATGATCCTACGTTAGAAGACGTAAAACAAGTTGGTTTGGACCAACGATCCAAGCGGGACGGTGCTCGTTAACAGCGGAATCGAAATAAAGGATCGTGCAGAGATTTTTTTCTTCAAAACATACATTTTCCTGGATAAGTTGAAGGTAACGCTCCCATTATGCCGATTCGCCATGCAACAGCGACTCCAACTCAGGAGAAGGCACCCTCCGCGGCTGCAGAGAACGATCCAGAAGCCTCAGATGAGGAGTCGCCCTCTGCTGATTAAGATCAGGCAGCATCTTCAGCTGCAAGAGGCGAAGATGAGGAGGGGGAGAATTCAGGTGACGCGAATACGGACAAGAATGAAGACACTACTGAAGAGGGAGTGGAGGGAGAAAAAAAAAGATGAGAAAGATGTGAAATGCCCGGACTGCGAGGCTGGCCAGTGCTCAACACACTGCTTTGTTCTCCTTCTAAGGATGAAGGATGGCTACAAGTATGGGAAATCCAAAAGCAAGAAGGTGAAACGGACAATTCCTGCATGGGCTAGTGCCACTGCCAGCAAACGCATTCCTGTTACCAACTATGCAGGCACGCAGTGCAAAGTGGATACTGTAGTATCATTATCGAAGCTATAATTTACTCTCAGGACAAGGTAGGGATTTCATTCCAGTCACTCATGAAATAACTTCATTATTGATTTTATTAATAGTGTTATTATTTATCTCTAAATAAAAAAAGTGGTCCTCCTTTATTTATATCGTCTGCAGAGACTCGAAGAAACACACCGACCACAGGTTCAGACCCATCGATGAAGCTGCAGCGGAACTCAGAGAGGATCTGCTGAGATCCATGAAACCACTGAAGGAGAAGCAGGAGGTCAAGAAGAAAGTTCAGTCTGAGTTTGATCAGACAGCAGAACATGTGAAGGTCCAGGCTCGACTCACAAAGACGCAGATTAAGAAGCAGTTTAAGAAGCTTCACCAGTTTCTAACAGAGGAAGAGGAGGCCAGGCTGGCTGCTCTGAGGGAGGAAGAGGAGCAGAAGAGTGGACTGATTGAGAATATGGAGGCTCTGAGCAGAGAGATGGCAGCTCTTTCGGACACAGTCAGAGCCACAGAGGAGGAGCTGAGAGCTGAAGTGTTATTTGTTCATTATTGATTTTATTAATAGTGTTATTATTTATCTCTAAATAAAAAAAAGTGGTCCTCCTTAATTTATATCGTCTGCAGAGACTCGAAGAAACACACCGACCACAGGTTCAGACCCATCGATGAAGCTGCAGCGGAACTCAGAGAGGATCTGCTGAGATCCATGAAACCACTGAAGGAGAAGCAGGAGGTCAAGAAGAAAGTTCAGTCTGAGTTTGATCAGACAGCAGAACATGTGAAGGTCCAGGCTCGACTCACAAAGACGCAGATTAAGAAGCAGTTTAAGAAGCTTCACCAGTTTCTAACAGAGGAAGAGGAGGCCAGGCTGGCTGCTCTGAGGGAGGAAGAGGAGCAGAAGAGTGGACTGATTGAGAATATGGAGGCTATGAGCAGAGAGATGGCAGCTCTTTCGGACACAGTCAGAGCCACAGAGGAGGAGCTGAGAGCTGAAGTATTATTTGTTCATTATTGATTTTATTAATAGTGTTATTATTTATCTCTAAATAAAAAAAAGTGGTCCTCCTTAATTTATATCGTCTACAGAGACTCGAAGAAACACACCGACCACAGGTTCAGACCCATCGATGAAGCTGCAACGGAACTCAAAGAGGATCTGCTGAGATCTATGAAACCACTGAAGGAGAAGCAGGAGGTCAAGAAGAAAGTTCAGTCTGAGTTTGATCAGACAGCAGAACATGTGAAGGTCCAGGCTCGACTCACAAAGAGGCAGATTAAGAAGCAGTTTAAGAAGCTTCACCAGTTTCTAACAGAGGAAGAGGAGGCCAGGCTGGCTACTCTGAGGGAGGAAGAGGAGCAGAAGAGTGGACTGATTGAGAATATGGAGGCTCTAAGCAGAGAGATGGCAGCTCTTTCGGACACAGTCAGAGCCACAGAGGAGGAGCTGAGAGCTGAAGTGTTATTTGTTCATTATTGATTTTATTAATAGTGTTATTATTTATCTCTAAATAAAAAAAGTGGTCCTCCTTAATTTATATCGTCTGCAGAGACTCGAAGAAACACACCGACCACAGGTTCAGACCCATCGATGAAGCTGCAGCGGAACTCAGAGAGGATCTGCTGAGATCCATGAAACCACTGAAGGAGAAGCAGGAGGTCAAGAAGAAAGTTCAGTCTGAGTTTGATCAGACAGCAGAAC
This sequence comes from Garcialebias charrua, assembly GCA_038048925.1. Lineage (NCBI taxonomy): Eukaryota > Metazoa > Chordata > Actinopteri > Cyprinodontiformes > Rivulidae > Garcialebias > Garcialebias charrua. Next base: position 89,390 of record JBBPBX010002171.1, on the reverse strand, counting down.
ATGTGAAGGTCCAGGCTCGACTCACAAAGACGCAGATTAAGAAGCAGTTTAAGAAGCTTCACCAGTTTCTAACAGAGGAAGAGGAGGCCAGGCTGGCTGCTCTGAGGGAGGAAGAGGAGCAGAAGAGTGGACTGATTGAGAATATGGAGGCTATGAGCAGAGAGATGGCAGCTCTTTCGGACACAGTCAGAGCCACAGAGGAGGAGCTGAGAGCTGAAGTGTTATTTGTTCATTATTGATTTTATTAATAGTGTTATTATTTATCTCTAAATAAAAAAAGTGGTCCTCCTTAATTTATATCGTCTGCAGAGACTCGAAGAAACACACCGACCACAGGTTCAGACCCATCGATGAAGCTGCAGCGGAACTCAGAGAGGATCTGCTGAGATCCATGAAACCACTGAAGGAGAAGCAGGAGGTCAAGAAGAAAGTTCAGTCTGAGTTTGATCAGACAGCAGAACATGTGAAGGTCCAGGCTCGACTCACAAAGACGCAGATTAAGAAGCAGTTTAAGAAGCTTCACCAGTTTCTTATGCTACTTCCCCACCGCACGCATCTCGCGCAGCCGAAGCAGACACTTTACATTGAAGTCTATGGGGACGCGAATCTTGGAGCAGCGGGTCGTGTCGCAGCGCATCCACAGCATACAAGCAGCGCGAAAGTGAGCAGCAGCTGTTTTCTACTCCAGCATTGCAGCCGAGCAGCACTGTGCTGCTCGGCTGCACAGATGTGGAAGCACGCCATTGCGTGCTTCCACAGCTAGATTCAGCTCGCTGCTCAGCAGCAAACAATCAGGACCAATCAGGAGAGACTCTGCCATGTGATCACGCAACGATGACGTGACGGAAGTAGGAGGGCACCGCGCTAAACGTGAACAGAGACGAAAAAAATCCCGCGGTAAACATGGAGGAGAAACTTATCGTGGCAGTCTGTGAAAATCCTATAATTTATAACCAGGCCAGTCCCTTCTACAGGGATCGAAATAAGAAGGACACTGCATGGAAAAGAATCAGTGAGGAGGTCGGTTGGCCTGGTAAGTTTCCACCATGTTTTATAATACTGTATCCCTGTGTTATTACAACTCCTGCTTTGTTCAGTAGCTGTGTTACAACTCCTGCTTTGTTCAGTAGCTGTAGTGTTTAATGACTGCCTACGTTTGTTTGCACAGAGCACAAAAAGTTGAAAAATAAAAGTAGGAAAACACCAGCTACATATAAATACAGAATAAATGTAGCTGCAAAAAATTAGAAAACAGTACAGCAAAATAGGTGAAGATTGAAAAATAGCAGATAAAATCCAATACACAGATGCTGAATGTAGCTGAAACAACATCAAAACCAAATTGAAACATGATTAGAATGCCTTTAAACTAGCTAAAGGCCTCTAAAGCACCAGATTATGTACAGTTGCTGAAAAAGTAGTAGCTAAAACAGGCAAAAATGAGAAGTAGCTGTATTCATGTTGAAAGTAGTGTGTGTAACAGCCATTTTTAATGCTTTTCAGAGGATGCGTGCCGTAAACGCTGGAAGACATTACGTGACACGTATGCTAAGGAAGTCAAGAAGGAGAGAGACCGACAGAGGAGCGGTGCTGGAGCTGATTCCACGACAAAGTGGAAATACATGACGGTGCTGTCCTTTTTGCGGACATTCGTCACGCCAAGAGAGACAAGCAGTAACATGCCGAGCACGAGGTCCGAGGAGGAGCAGGACCAAATTGAGAACGCCGCTGGAGACCATGGCCAAGAGGAACAACATGACTTTGGTGATGACTCACAGCAGTCTTCAATTGGTCAGTATAGAGTCCCCACTGCCCTGTTGTTGTTACTGCATTGTTTACTAATTGTCACATCGTGCACAGGTCCTGCTCCGGATGACACATCGCCAGAACCAAGGTCCTCCACGCCGGCATCAGACCAGGCTGGACCGTCCCATGTTGAACGATTTGGTGTGTATTGCATCATTAAAATGCACACAGTCACTTATTCAAACATCTGTAAATATCCATTCACATAGTTTCCGTTGTGCGTGTGCGTCCTGGTGCACATTCAACCACCTAACCAGAATATCTTTATCATTTCTAGCACGGCCACATATCAAGAGGCCGCGAACCAGGCCGGCAAACCCTCAACAAAACACCTTCGAGCTGAACGTGCTGGACCTCATGAAATCAACCACGACCTCCTCACCCCCACCCTTGAATCTGGACCAGAACTTCTTGTTAGGGCTGTACCCTCTCTTATTGAGGGTGCCAGTTCATAATAGGGAGATAGTCAAATTCAAATTACATAAACTGTTATACGACCACATGGAAATTACACTTGACCTCCAAGGTACATCCATGAATTCGGATGACACAGATGGAGGCATGTGAACCACCGTCCATGCATGTCGGGCCCTGCTTCCTTTTATTATTTCTTCTATGTAATGTTCATTGTTCTGTTGCAAACTCTGAAATAGTCACTGTATGCCTATGTACATTACAAATACATTTTCTATTAAATACTCCATCAATAATGATACGTTTCATTCCTTCGTCTAATCTGCAATATTAACATTTACTAATATTCAAATTAGATATAAACAATAACAATACCATATATATTATTTTAATCAGAATAATTCATATATTAACAATAACTATTAAATAATAATACAATCTGGCTGATGACACATAGCCAGATGTGTTTCACTGAGACCTTTCTAAACACATGTGTCAAAGTCAAGGACCGCAGGCCAGATGTGGCCCTCCACATCGTTTAATGTGGCCCTTTACACAATGTAATGTCTGATTGTCACAAAATCAAAAAGTGAAATGTGTTTTATTTTAAAGTGTTAACACGTTGACATATATTTCTCCATCTGTGCAAATATATATATATATATATGATACAATTGTAGGTTTAATAAGTAAAACACAAACTGTTAGCTCCTAATAAGAAGTGCATGTGTTTCGTTTACATTACTGTAAATTTATTTAGTTATAAATACATTTAAATGAAGAAGAAATACATTTAAATGAAATTAAAATTGAATTAATTGAAATTAAATTTAAATGAAGAAGAAAAGAAGAACCGCTAATCTGTTGTGGCCCTCGGTGGAAATTATTTTTAGAACTGCAAATGTTAGCTGTACAGAATATTAGCACTAATAACACAAACATACATTTCTTAAAAAAAGTGCAGCCAGCCGGAGACAAAAGAGTTTCTTGGGTGTTGTTTAATCATTTGTTTCAGGGAAAATAAACAATCATGTTTGACAGCTCAAATTAAACAGTGACCTACAGAAGCTAAAACAGTTTGGAAACAGGACATGCGCTTAACGGAACTCGATGTAAACATACATGTTGAAATGGTTTTGCTCATTTTGCGGTTTGTGTGTGGCTCCAAAAAGAGCCGTTACATGACTATTCGGTATGCTGCCAAGCCACCGCCCCCTCTGTTGAGAAGTACGCCATAAAAGCATCTCTGGTGTTGTTTGCTGCTCTGGACGGATAGTTTGACCCCATTCTACCAACACCCTCAAGGTATACCTCTGTACCACATGGTGCTGGCGTCTGTCCACTTGCCCGCATGAAATTGTGGAGAACACAGGTTGCCTTCACACAGGACTCCACTACCCTGACAGCTATGTTCAGCTCGCGGCGGAACATTCTCCACTGGCAAGACCAGATCCCAAATGCATCTTCTACAACAAGACGTGCACGTGACAGTCTGTAATTGAAGACACGTTGCTCTCTGGTAAGGCCGCCGCGTCCAGGAAAAGGCCTCATCACATTCCTGCGCAGTGGAAATGCCTCATCAGCGACGAACACGTAGGGCTGGGGTCCTCTGTGGTCTGCTTCAGGAAGACAGCTGTCAGGGGGCAGGTCTAACGTGCCGTCAATCACAGCCTGGCCAAAAGCAGAGTTGGCAAAAATCCCGCCGTCGCTTGTTCTGCCATACCCACCAACATCAATGATGCGGAATCTGTACATTGCATCCACCACAGCCAGAAGTACCAGCGAGTGTGTTCCCTTGTAATTGAAATACATGGAGCCTGAATTGGGGGGTGCTGTTATCTTTATGTGCTTTCCATCCACAGCACCGCAGCACAGTGGAAAGTTCCAAACATCCTCAAACTCAGCTGCAATTGACCTCCACTCATCCACTCCAGGCACGGCCATGAATTCATCCACTAAGCAGTCCCAGATAGCAGAGGCCACATCCGGGATGATGGTAGAAACAGTGTTAACACCCACCCGGAAGCTTGCAGCAATTGTCCTGTACGAGTCCCCAGTTGCCATGAACCTGCAATGGAAAGAACGGAGTTGTAACACAACATTGCAGACTGCACAATAATAAAATCTATGTATTGTTTGAACACATTCGACTATTTTATTTGTATGTATTTTTGAGTTTATGTATGTTTGTATGTGTGTAGTTGTATATATGAATGTATGTATAAATGCATATATGTATATATATATATATATGTATATATATATACAAAGTATATATGTACATTTATGTATATGTATACATACACTAACACATACACACGTGCAGACATATTTTTATATGTATATCTGTATAATGTATCTCTATTTGTTTGTGCATGTGAGCATGTGTATACACAATTATGTAGTGATATATGTATAAATGCAGCAGTCTATATGCTAATGTATTTGTAAATATATATGTACAGTATATGTAAACACACACACACACACATACAGACATGCATACATAGTTACATATTTTGTTGGTGAATTTTTGACTGTGTTTATCTACACACCCATCTGTATACATGGACTGTGATGACTGGGCAAAGACATTATTTGGATTTTATAATGCTAGTTTGGCACTTTTTTTGTATTATTGTTTTATTTTTGGGGTAGACAACAGTCACCTACACATATTCGAACCTGAGACAGATGGACAGCCGTTCTTCTGCTGAAATCGCGCGCCTGTAGTTGGTGTCCTGGTAGGTGATGCGGCCAGCAATACGGGACAACAGGTCGTCGAACTGGGCTCGGGTGACACGGAAGTACCACTGAAAGCGCTCCTCGTCTGCGCGCAGCTCCTGGATCAGATGATGAAATTCACCGAATTCATGACGCCTCTCTAATGTGGGGTGAATCCAGAATCGTCGTTGTGCACGGCGTCTGCGTGTTGCTGCTTTGTAGATTAAGTACAACAAGGCAATTCTTCGTATTGCGTCCGCCATTTTCTGAGACCGGAAATAAACAAACACCGGAGCGGAAGAGGACCAACACGCTCCTCCTCCTACTGCAGACGCGTTAGATGAGGACAGTCATCTGTTGACAAGCAGCCAGTACAGTGCGTTTGGAGATTTTTGGAAGCGCGATATGCTTTAGGTGAGGATGCAGCATTATAGTGGTCTGTCTTACAGCAGATCTGAAGAAGCCTCTGACTGAAGACACTCTGTTGTTGTATGACAGTCTGATGAAGAGGATGCTAAGGGTTGTCTATAATGTTTTTCATTTTATGAAGAATCCTTCTTTGTACAGTCATCTCCAAAGGTTTTAGAGGAGTCCCCAGAACTGAGCCAGCCTTCTTTTGTTGATCTTTTTGAATTCACTTGCTCTGGTGCTGCTACCCCAGCAGATGATGGCAGAAGAGATAACACTCTCTACAACAGACTTGTAGAAGATATGCAGTATCTTGTTGCAAACACCGAAGGCCTTCAGCTTCTTCAAGAAGTACAGTCTGCTCTGTCCCTTCTTGTAGACGGCTTCACTGTTGCATCTCCAGTCTGTTGTCCAGGTGTCCACTTCTTCTCCCATGATGAAAATAGTGTTGGACCTGTTCCTGTTTCTCCTGAAATCTACAATCATCTCCTTTGTTTTGTTCACATTCAAGATGCAATGATTGTTTCCACACCATGCCACAAAGTGGTCCACCAATTCCCCCAGCTTCTTGTCCGACTGCAGAGTCATCTGAATATTTCTCCAGATGACAGGACAGGAGTCTGTTTTGTACTGGAAATCTGAGGTATACAGAGTGAAAAGGAATAGTGAGAGTATAGTCCCCTGTGGTGCTCCTGAGCTACTGACCACCTGGTTAGACACACAACCCTTCAGTATCACAAACTGTGGTCTGTTTGTCAGGTAGTCTTTGATCCAGGTGATTGTTGAAGCCTCCACCTGAGTCTTCTGGAGTTTCTGACAAAGTAAATCAGGCTGAATTGCTTTGTCAGCAACTGCTTGCTTGCTTACAATTACAATTGCTTTTCAACTGAAAATCGGATTTGGGCTACATTTGCCTGCAATGCGAACATAGCCTAATTTTTTAACTGTTTTGTTTATACTCGTGGTTCCCTCTTTGAAAGGTTCTGAACAGTTAATATCTTGTCTGTTGTAGAAACATCTTCGATCAATCCCAGTTAAAGGAATAGTTTAATTCTGGCTTAAAGAACATGGTAACTCGTCTGAACTGAGCCATGACCAAAGTGGATTGCTGTGTGCCTTCTTAAAATAACTCCAATTTCAAACGCTTCACAGCGGTTCTTTTGAACACTGTTTTATAAACCTTTACACCACAATCAGTTTCGCATGCAGATCAAAGAGATGTACAAAATAAAATGTATTATTTGTTCATAATCCTTCTATAAAACCTTTTTAAGATGATGGTCATATTGAACACAAGCATTTTTATGTTGACTTATTTTACATTTTATAGCATAATATGGCTTTAAGTACGGTATTTATCTTTCACTGTGACATGAATACTGAAACAATATTATCTGCTAGAAAATCAACTTACTGCAGTATGGCTTGGTTTTTATTGTTTTTCAACCAAGTCTATTGTTGACCAGCCAGTATTAAACGTGAAGCAGCTGGGATTGGTTTTTATGTATTTTGAGATGGAGCAATGAATTTATTGCAGATATATAAACATATGCCCTATATAATCCCACTTCAGAGTAGAGTAGAACTTTAATATAGTCTAATTCGTGTCGTCATATTATTTTCTGGTGACGTGAGCTGGAGAGACGTTTGACAAAACATTTGGTGTGAATTGTTTTCGACACTACGTGTGAATCATGGGCGGCCGTGGCGTAGTGGTAATGGCAGTCGTCCCCCGATCCGAAAGTTGGCGGTTCGAGTCCCGGTTCCCACGCCATGTGTCGTTGTGTCCTTGGGCAAGACACTTAACCCTGAGTTGCTCCCGGTAGGTCTGGAAAAGCACCTTGCATGGTAGTCTGCCGCTACCGGTTTATGAATGTGTGTACAGTAGTAGGCATGTAACGTTGTAATGGGTGTACCGAACCGTTTCGGTACAGCACGTTCGGTTCGGTCCACCTCCGTACCGTTTCAGTTATTTTTTTCACTCATTGAACGTTAATATATGCGCCGCGGAACAAAACTTCATGGGCATGTTTCAGCACGGAGCTATTATCGCGCAGCACGCGTAGCATTATTAGCCATTAGCTGCTCGCTCCGGTCTCCTGTTTGGGAACGTTATGGCTTTGACGAGCGCACGTTCAAAGCTGTGTTTGTGGACGACTCTGCAGCAGCTGCGTGAGGCAGCTCTCTGCAGCAGACAACGTGAACGCGCTTGAAACTACGTCATCGGAATGTGAACAGAAACAGCAGCTGTTACAAAGTGCGCTAACAACACAGCAGCTGCATTTAAACTACCTCTTCAGGTAAATTAGATCGGTCCAGAGCAATAACACAAACTGTATGAGTTCTGAATCTAAGTCTGAATGTTGTTATATGCGCAGGCTTTAAAGTTACTGATCCTCGTTACCGCTACGAGACATCCATCACTCAAAAAGTTCAGCTCTTTATGAAAAAACTGTATCAACAAGCCCTGGAGCTGATTAAAGCCCTGATGAGATGAGTGAGAGCTTCAACCGTTAAGAAGAGGTATTGTTATTTTATTATTATTATCTAAATAATCTTTTTTGTTTAAAATCATAATCCAACAAGTACGTTATTTTATCAGATGAAATTACTGACGTTTTACGATCTGGCGGATTATAATATTTTGTTAATGATGTATAGAGCTCATCATAATGTATTGCCTTTGAAAATTCAGATGTATTTTGTAAAACGATTGAGTTGTTATAATCTCAAGGGAACTGATATGTTTGTTATGCCTAGGTAGGACTAGTTTGAAAGGAAGGACTGCAATAGTTCAGGGAGTTAGGTTATGGAACGAAGAGGAAAATGACATTAAAGAAGCTAAATCAATAATTATATTTAAAAGAAAGATTAAGGATAAATTGTTAAGGAAATATGTTTAACGAAGACACGAGTTTAAATAGTAATTCTTGTGATTAAGGGAGTTAATGAGTTATTCGATTTTCTTTTTTGTATTTAATGAAATTGTTGTTTGAATTGTTTGTTAGAAAATAAGGGGCAGATACAATAAGATTTTTTTCTTCATCTGCCACCTTTCATTTTATATTTTAATTTTCTTGTTATCTGTGTGTTAAAATGTTTTATTTTGTGTTTTTTATTATAAAATGAATGAAACAATAAATCAAAAATCAAAAAATAATCTTATTAACTTATTTTTTTAATCTCTTTGTTTTATTACAAGTCTGGGACAGAGGTAGCTGCTCTCTTTGTCCACTTCAGGGACAGACATCCACCAGAGATCACCTGCAGCTAAGAAGTGTGTGATGACTGAACTGAACTCTGAACTGTTCCAGGACCTGTTCCACTTGGAGGAGGAGGTCCAAGAAGTTGTGAGTACAGTAATGAGGACAAATACAGCCACACTGCTGCTACTGGACAAAAACTTGATTAGTTAGATTGTAAACAGTCTGTTGCTGCTTATTGTTCTGACTGTTATTGTATTTATTAGGATTTTTATTATTGTTAATATAGTTTATTTATTGTAGAGTGCTGTTTATTTAAAATATCATCCAAATGGGTCACTTTTATTTATTACTACAATACAATACAAACATATTTTTGGCATATTTTCAAAATAAACATTTTGTAAGTCTTTATTTTGTCTTTTTTTTTTGTACCGAAAATAAACCGAACCGAGCCCTCCTTGTAGTTGAACCGAACCGAAATGTGATTTTAGCGTACCACACCCCTAGTGTGTAGCATTCAATGTGTGTAGCACTTTGAGATTTTCAGTAATGAAAAGTGCGTTATAAATTGAATTCATTATTATTATTATTATATACTGTGAGTATCATAATGCTGTGAAACAGGCCAAATCACAGTACCTCTCCAATTTAATCTCCACCAGCTCCAACCGGCCGCGGACGCTTTTCAGCACACTCCAGTCTGTTATCAACCCATCTGTCAATGTTCTGAAAACTGCCACACAGTCTACCTGCGATGACTTTCAGAGCTATTTTGTCAACAAAATAGACTCTATCAGGCAGAACATTGTCAGTTCATCCAACACCATCCAGTCTTGTGCGTCTGCAATAACCACAGCTGTTTTTGACCAATTTGACCTGGTTTCACTCCCTCACCTCACCAAGGTGGTTCAGCAGATGAAACCAACTAACTGTTCTCTGGACATCATTCCCTCTAAAATGTTCAAACAGTCCTTTGATGTAATTGGTCCTTGTGTTTTGTCATTTATTAACAGCTGTCTATCTTCAGGTTTTGTGCCATCTGCTTTCAAACATGCTGTGGTCAGGCCTCTTCTCAAAAAACCAGGCCTAGATCCTACAGCTCTCTCTAATTTCAGACCAGTTTCACATCTGTCATTTCTATCAAAGGTCCTAGAAAAGATTGTTTTTATTCAACTTCAATCTTTTCTAGAACTCAACAACCTGTTTGAAAAATTTCAGTCAGGTTTTCGAGCTCGTCACAGCACTGAATCTGCACTGCTCAAAGTACAGAATGACATTCTTCTGTCCCTGGATGCAAAAAACCCTGCTCTGCTGGTGATGTTAGACCTCTCAGCAGCTTTTGACACCGTCGACCATCAGGTACTAATCAACCGCTTGTCTCAGCAGGTTGGCCTCCAGGGAGCTGTGCTTGAGTGGTTCAAATCTTACCTGTCTGGGAGAACTTTTTCTGTCATGATAGGCGATCTGTCCTCCTCTTCATCAACCCCTCTGACCTCTGGCGTACCACAGGGATCTATTCTAGGGCCAGTCCTCTTCTCTCTTTACATGCTGCCATTAGGATCAATCATTGCACGTCATAACCTGTCTTTTCACATGTATGCAGACGATTTACAAATCTATCTGCCAGTCACTCCCAACCCCTCACCCAGTTCAAACACTCTTGTCAACTGCTTAAATGACATTAAGCACTGGCTCTCTCAAAACTTCCTCCACCTAAACACAGATAAAACTGAATGCATTTTATTTAGTGCACCTGGTGACACCAGCAACATCCTTCCCAGTCCCAGTGTTGGTTTCCCCCTCCCCCACTTCAACCCGGTGGTCAGAAATCTTGGAGTGCAGCTTGACTCCAACTTAAAGTTTGATAAACAGATCAGTTCTGTTGTCAAGACCAGCTTCTTTCAGCTCCGACTGCTCTCCAAAGTCAAGTCATTTCTCAGCCGTGGTGATCTGGAGAAGGCCATCCATGCCTTTGTGACCTCCAGACTTGACTATTGTAATGCTTTGTATGTTGGTATTAATCAATCCTCCATCTCCCGTTTACAGCTTGTACAGAACTCTGCCGCGCGCTTTTTGACCAACACACGAAAATATGAACACATCACTCCTGTCCTGTCCTCTCTACACTGGCTCCCGGTTCAGTTCAGGATACAGTTCAAGCTGCTCCTGTTTGTTTTCAAAGCTCTGAATGGACTTGCTCCTCTGTACATCTCAGAACTTTTGAAAGCCCATCAGCCCGGCAGAGATTTACGCTCTGCCAGTCAACACCTGCTGGAGGTGCCTCGCTCAAGGTACAAACAATGGGGAGACCGGTCATTTTCTGTTGCCGGCCCAAAAGCCTGGAACAGCCTCCCCCTTGAGCTGCGTGCCACCTCTGATCTGACTCTGTTCAAAACCAGACTGAAGACCCACTTGTTCAAAAAAGCTTTCAGTGTGTAAAAAAGCTTTCAGTGTGTAACTTTTATTACTTTTGGTAGTTTAGTATGTAGCATTTTTTATTTCCATTGCCTTTTTATTTCCACTTGCTCAAATAAGCTTCCAGTGTGTAACTTTTATTACTTCTGGTATTTTAATATGTAACATTTTTTAATTTCCATTGCCTTTTTATTTCCACTTGTTCAAAAAAGCTTTCAGCGTGTAACTTTTATTACTTGTGTTATTTTAGTATGTAGCATTTTTTATTTCCATTGCTTCTTTTATTGCTGTTGTTTCTTATTCTATTTTCATTGATTTATTGTTCCAGTTTATTCATCTTTTTATCCTGTTAAGCACCTTGGTCAATGCAAGGCATTGTAGGAAGGTGCTATACAAATAAAGTTTATTATTATTATTATTATTATTATTATTATTATTATTATTATTATATGCCTTTTTAGTAAATTCTGGCAGCTTAAACATATAAATAAAAACAAATGCAACACTATATATAGTCTATTTGTCTAGTCTTCCATGGATTATCAAATGTTTTCACACTATCCGTCTCTTACAGTGTTCTGTTCCCATTTTTACTGTGCATAATATATTCACAGTATTTTTAATAGATTGAAATAATTGTCTTTGGCCTTGGTGAGTTGGCCGAAAAGTGTATTTGGCAGGGACTCATGTGTTCCCCTCTCCGAATTAGAAAATAGTCACGACTGGAAGGTCTCATCATGTTTTTATCCAAGATGAATTTAATAGAATTGGCAATTTTCACAGAGAATGAGTTTACATGGTGGAAACTCACAGTCCCTTGGGTTACAGACTAATGAATGTTAGTTCCAGATAATAGGATGGCTTTTTTTATTTTTTTACAAAAACCTTTTTTTTATAAATATATATTTTATTTAGAGCAATCCAACATTTTTTTTCCTTGTTTTTGTTAGAAATGTGAAAAAAATAAAATTCTGAAAACAATATAATAAAATTAGGATTTATAAACTTAGCTTTTCAAATCATTTTTGTTCTTCCTCCCAATTTTAATGATTTTTTTTTCTGTTTTTCTGGTTATGATTTGTATTAACTGGCATTAAATTTATATGGTAAACCATGTACGGTATTGGAAAACATTCATATTTCTAAGCAATCAATATTATCACGATATACTGTACATAGATTTACTTTACACAATTTGTATACAAATAGTTTTTTAATTTGTCCATTGTTCTTTAAAACTGAGAGCATTTCAGTGTCCTGTATTATTTGTTACCTTAGAGATGTTGTGTTGTGGCTCAGCTGTATTATGATTGTATTAACATCTAATTTAATTAACAAAGAAACATTAAGGGGGAAAAATGCCTGTGTTCGTTGTCCATAACAAATGCCTGCCCATACCATTACACCACCGCCACCATAGGCCACTCGAATCACAACACTGACATCAGCAAACTGCTAACCTGCCATCTGTCCTGTATGCTGCAAACCAGAATCCATCCATGACGAGAATACCTCTCCAATGTGCCTTACGCCATTGCTTTCTTTCAGGGATCACCACAACGAGTCATCCTCCTCCATCTCACTCATAAATTCAATTCAGATCTGATCCAGATTCAGATCCAATCACAGTCAATTCAGTTACGGTTTGAACACATTACTGCCAAGCCAGCACATTGAAACGAGGATGATGTTAAATTTAGAGTCGAGATGCAAAACTAATAGGGAGATGCTTTACAAAACAGATAGATAATAGCATATACATTAAAAGCATATCCATAGATTATTCCATAAGATAGTACTTTTAATTTAAACAATTGAAAAACTAGAGGCAGCTGCAGACAAAGTGACATATTTAGTCAATTACAGTTAGGGCTGGTGAAAAATCTTAGGAAACCACTAAAGAGCTTCTCAAATTAAAGGAAGCTGTTTAAAACAACTACTGCAATGACTTCTAATTTCATAATTTTAATTTCAATTCAGTTTATTTAAATAGCGCCAAGTCACAACAGAGGTTGTCTCAAGGCACTGTACAAAAACATTCACGTATGTACATTAAAGAAGCCAATTAGTAAAAGTTATCTATCTAAGGAAGCCAGCAGATTGTGTTGAATCTTCACTTCATAGCAGTCTCCCATCCTGAGCAAGCACAAAGGCAACAGTGGAAAGGAAAAACTCCCTTTTAACAGGAAGAAACCTCCAGCAGAACCAGGCTCAGGACAAGCAGCCATCTGTTTTGACCATCTAAGGTTTGAGAGAACAGAAGGAGAAACAGACAAACACAGAATGGCAGGTCCAGGTGAACTTTCTATAGGAGGAATGACAAAAAAATAAACATGTTAAAGTTTTAAATAATTACAAATACAACAAGTAGAGTAGAGCAAGTGAAGACAGCAGCAGAGTGAGGCAACATGGTCAGTTTTTCATCTAGTAGTCTAAAGGCACTCCCATACTCGGGCATACTTCACTCCACGGAGGTCTACACATACTCGAGGCAGACTCAACGCGGACCCAAAATGGACATCCGCCGGCCATGTCCGCGCAAAGATCAATTTTTACGACTGCGTACGCATACTCTGTGTCACACAATAAACTGCCCGGCGACAGACTGTTTTGTCTGCAACACCAACCACTTTCTGTGCAGTCGCAAGGATACAATTTTTTGTTTGTTTTGTTAGAACGCTGCTGCTCCGGAGTCGCTCTGCCTCTACCTAGGGCTGCCGGCAGCTTTTGTATTTTTATTTTTATGAGTCTGATCTGTGACACGACCTGTCAATCCAGTAGGTGTGTCAGCAAATGACCAATCGGCGACCTCAATTTGTCTTGAAGGTAAACACCCTTACCTGCTGAGCTGGGCTGCAGCTCATCAGGGTGTATGCTTGAGTATGAAGTCTCAACCGTCTGCGGACAGTACGCACGAAGTACACACAGTACGCCCAAGTACCGGTATGTAGGGCCTTAAGCCTATAGCAGCATAATTAAGAGATAGTTCAGGAAACTCAAACAACCCTAAAGGCTCCAGTATAGCTCTGCGTAAGTCCATACGCATGTCCGTACGCACGTGCTGTACGCAGACAGTTCAGCCCCACACCCCAGCATACGTTCTCACATACATTCTTGCGTTTTCGCACCAAATTCTTGATGTCATTTGAGCAGCTGCAGCGCAGAGCGTTTACCTACGGGACAAATTGAGGTCGCTGATTGGTCATTTGCTGACACGCCTACTGAATTGATTGAGGGGGGGTGGTGAAAGACGGGGGCTGGCAGCTGCAGCCGCAGCGGTGTTCTGTGTTTATATGTTAATAAAAAGTTTTAAAAAATAAAATAAAAACAGGGAGCGCTGTTCCTGCAGCCCACACATCAGACCAACACACCAGGAAATCTCCAGACCCTCCCGCAGCCACACTGGACCCAAGTTTAATTAGCTCGTGACAAATTCATTCATTTCTCATCATTTCAGTCATGGAGTCAACAGAGGAGGAAGCGATCACTTGCCTTTTGGCAAAAAAACAACAAAATAAAAGGTCAGATCAGGGATGAAGAAGGGGGAATTTAATACATTTGTGTCTCATACAAAACAGTCCGGCGCCGGGCAGTTTATTGTGCGACAATGCATTTGCGTACGCGGTTGTAAAATTTGAGCTTTGCGCGTACATGCCCTGCGGGGATACGCTTGTACCTCTGCGTAGTACGTGCGTACAGCTACGTATGGACGTACGCAGAGCTACGGTATATGGGAGCCTTAGCTATAGGATTAATAAAAAAGGAAAGACTGAAGTCTGCCTGTACTTTTAGAAGTAGACAAGGTGTCAGCCTCATGGACAAAAAGTGGAAGTTGATTTCACAAGCGAGGAGTCTGATAACTGAAAGATCTGCCTCCCTTTCTTCTTTTGGAAACTCTAAGAACCATAAGTAAACCTGCAGTCTGAGAGAGAAGTGATCTGTTAGGAAACTATGGAACAAGAAGATCTGTAATATAAAAGCTTACCATTTCAACAGCTTTCCCTAAGACAGTTGTTTTTACACAACTGTGTTGGGTGTTCTGTATGTAGGGACTGGTAATGCTAATTTTAGTCCAACTTTGACAGTAGTTGCGGTCAAACAGCTTCCAACAAAAAATAAAAAATAAAATACCTGTGCTATTCTACAGGTATATGTTTACCAAAGATTAATTTCTTTTCAGTGTGTTACTACAGTATGTTTGGAAATTAAATGTTGAGTACAGTATTTTTACTCTATATGGTTTCAAATTCAGAACAACTTAGGCAGGTTGGTGATGCACTTTATCTGCACAGTATTTAAGATTAGCGAGTTTTGTCCCCAAACGTCCATTCCTCACCTTAAATATATTTTGTCACCGAGTTTCTTTTTTTCAAGCTGCACCTCAAGCCTTTTCACATTTGAAACCAGTCCTCTTCACTCAGGACAGACAGATCTGTCTTCCTGTGACAGCTGAAACAGCAGCATGTTGTTAGAGCCCTGTAAGGAGCTGCCCCTCAGTCGTTGTCTGTCTGCTGTTTGTACGAGTGTTGCTGAGCATGTTGAGTGTGTGGGCTGTGTTAGGCAGTGCTGTGCATTTGTGGTCGCTGCTTTATCTCCACTCTGCTGGGCATTACTGGCCAGTGATATTTTAACTGACAGTAGAGTAGTTTGAGAACATACTTCAACTGGCCAAAGTCCCAGTTCTCTTAACAGTATAGCTTAAAGCAGCACTTGGAAAGTGTGTAAACCTGGAATAATAGAAGTTTTGACTATTTTAACAGCACACTGAGAGTCATTATGCATATTCACGGGTCTCGGGGACTGAGAATATGCATTTCATAACTTTCATTTTCAGCCCTGGAAGAGTTGCATTTAATGTTCATTCACACTCTAACAACTTAGTAACAACATACTCAAGGTGCACTGTTTACTCGGACAAAGTCTGAAAATTTTACATTAAGATAAGAGGGTGGAGGGGGGGGGGAGCCCTATAAATTTATCAAGCTTGAAGAGGGGAAAACACTATTGTGGAGGCCAGAATAAGAAAGAAGGCGAGTACGGTAAGCTGAAGACATTACTGCTGTTTACGGTACTCACCAATCAAACCTCAGGGGGGATAAACAGAACACAAAATCTGTTACAATCTGTTTTTTTTGTCTCAGATTTTATGTCAGTATTTTGCAGTGGTGTTGAACACAATTTCACTTTTTATCTTCTAGTTTTAAAGATCTTACACAGTAACGTGAGATTCTGCAGATACTATTGATTAGTAAATGGACTGTACTTATATAGCGCCTTTCTATCTTATCAAGATACTCAAAGCACTTTACACTACAATCTGTACCCTCATTGACCCATTCATATGGCACTCTACTAGATCTATACAAAGAATAATCAGTGCTTTATCACATTCATACACCAATGGGACACACATTGTGAAGGCAGTAGCCGTGTTTCCATCAAGGTTTCTAGGTGCGCATTTTAAAGTATCGCAGCAGAAAAGCTTAATGGAAACGGCAAAATCCGTATTTACTTTCTCAAGTTCGCCAAAAAGTTTATACGCTCGCTTGAGGTGGTTTTTGGGATGTTCGAAACCGAGCAGATGCGCACAACGACAGATGGAAACACATTTGCCGACTCGTGCTGCCGAAGCGAACATTCACGTCACGTGACTGATCAGCTGTTTCCGCTCCGGACAACATGTAACATCGCTAAAACTAGTTGGCATGACAGAATAAATACAACTCGCCCGATAGCAACACGTACCTGAAATATTCTCTCCATTTTGACGAGATGTGTGGCCGGGTTCTGTTTTCAACCGCTACTTCCTGTTTACTGTAGACATGCGCAGTGCTGACGTCTGACGTAATGACGCTGACGTCTGACGTAATGACGCTGTGCGTGGCTTGGTAGATGCGCTACAAGCCAGCAGATGGAAACACTTCTGCTTCGCATTAATTTGTATTTACATATTTGCGAGATTTCAAAAATTAGCTCAAAAATCGAAATGAAAATGGATGGAAACACAGCTAGTGAGGGGTTCAGTGTCTTGCCCAGGTACACTTCAGCATGTGACTGCTGGTAGAATTGAACCCCCAACTCTTGCATTGGAAGACAACTGCTCTAACCACTCAGCCCCAGCCATCCCAGTGGGCAGTAATATTATATTTACTACTAAAACTTGAACTTGAACATGCTTCAGTGGTAGCTTCACTAATAATTTTTGCTCTACAACTAGCGCCAAAATTGACTTTGCGTGCAATTCTGTCGAATGCACTGCAGAGAGTTTCAAATGCAACATACAAAGAGCTCGACTGAAAAGCCAATGCCCTTTCAGTTGTTTGATGGAACCATAGGAAGCTGCACGGAGCAGAAAAGCTGAGCACGAAGTCGGACATGGATGACATTTAGTGTCTGAATGTACTCTTGACTTTGTATTAGATCACTAACAGACAAGATCAATTCAACTATGTGATCTGTTTGTCCAGGGAGTATTTCTGAAATCTAAGAAAACTTTGTAAATGAAACAACAACACATGTAAATAATATACTATCCATCTGAAATGTTTCCACTAAAGTTTCAAGCTGGGGGTGAAACTAAACATGGTGGGAAACAAAGTGGGGATAAGATGAGGACATAGCCACGAGACCGTCATACGTTTATGAACTGAATGTTTTAAACCTTCAAGAAGATGATAGATTATAAGGACTTTTAAAGCCCTGATACTCTTAAGTATTTGTAGAATTAATTCAATGGAACCATTTGTAGGCTGATCAGGAGAAGTAAGTCTAACTAATAACTCTGTAATATATTATGAACAACATTTATTTACTTTGTATCTGAAGAAAGACTGAAAGATTTCCATAAAAGGACTTATTAAGATATAAATCTTTTGGAAGCCGTTTGAAGACAACTTTTCTTTTGGCTAAACTCGTCAGGCAGAGCTGCTTAATCCTTTGTTTATAGTCTATATTTGTGAAAGGAGCATTATTGACTCATGTTCTGTGTATTAGAAAGAGAGAGTTTCTCATCGAGATTTGCTCAGTGCTTTATATTCAGATTTAATTCCAAACTCTGCCTTGTTTCTTTTTCCTTTAGTCATACAGAAGTACACCTTCTTATTTTAATCCATCCAAGTTTATTGTCTTTTTGGCCCTCCCTGTTGCAGCAATTGGTTATGTGAAATTTAATCTTGATTAAGTTTTTATGAAGCATTTAATATCCATCAAAAGATAATTTTGTTTTGAAGACATACATATTCTCCAAACTGCATATTATCCCTGTTTAACACCTGATTAGCCAGGGATTTTTACAACCCCGCCCATACACTCTGATGTAGATTTTTATTTAATAGGCAACTGCACACTGGCTTCAGAGGGCCATTCACATTAGGTTTGAAAAGAACCCCAAGCATCATCCTGATGGTCTGACCGGAATATCAATCCTTCCATTCCAGTATGAATTATCCCCCTCACCTGAACCTCCTGAGTAGCAAGGATGAGCAGACAGCAGAAGAACACAAAGACTTCAGAACAGGAAAGTAGGAGCAAAATATCAGTGTAAGTGTTCAGAGAAAGCAAGTGTGATCCTGCATGAAAAGAAAAAGAGAATTGGCTTGTTAGGAAGATTGCTGCATTATCCCATGTGTTCCGTACTTGCCACGGTACATGACGCACCGCCGTATAAGTCGCATCAGTCCAAATATGTCTAATAAAGTAGAAAAAACATAAATAAGTCACTTTGCCATATAAGTCGTATCTATTATGCATCACCGCTGATGCGTCGCATTTGTTGTGTGTCACCGCTAATCACCCTGAAATGTGGGCCGGTGTTGTGCCAAATGGCGGCCGCGGGAGTGTTTACAGGAGGACTTTAACAAGAATTTAACAAGATTAATGATTAGAAACAATTATTTGTTTGCTTGAAATTATAGCAAAGGTGTGTCTCAGTTTAACTTTTCCTTAAAGACCATGTAAAGTAAATTTCAATGTGTGGTTTTAGTTTGTCACACGGCATAAATATGTGTTATTAATCACCCATATAAATCTGACTGATTAAAAACATTGTTTACCTTATAAAATTAAGTCTCAAAAATAATGAAAAAACATAATTTTCCCTTGGTCTGAAACGCTGGGGGCGTGTCAGCGCGTGGGCGTGGTTTCAGCGCAGTACTGCGGCCTGCAGCTGAGCTGTGTGTGGAGAGGCAGACAGGCAGCAGAGCCAGTAAACCTGCTCTGTTTTTATCTGAGTTCTGGCTGTAACAGCAGCTACTTTTTCCAAGAGTTACGCTGTTTTTGTAAATAGTTTTCTTGTGTGTTTTTAATCTGGAATGAATAAAAAAAAAATAAAAAAAAGTTGTACCATGCGGGAATTGAACCCATAAGGTTTGGGACGGAAGGCAAACGCTTTCCATTGACCTATCCAGGCATTACAGATACTTGGTATAAAACCACGCGGTATAAAAACACGTTATGATTTGTACGGGTGCCCTGACCATTGCGACATCCAGGGAAGATGCACGAACGAGGCATAATTGATTAGCTAGCTAACAATGAACAAAATATCTATGCTATTGCTATCTGATGCTATCTGCGATTCGCGAGTGAACGGCTCCACCGAGGCGAATTTATACGGCTGGAGCTGCAGGGGGTGGGGCTATACTAATGAGGACCGCGTGACGAAACGCGGTCACATTTAAAACACGCCTAAAAAATCCTGAAACAGAAATATCTTTATACACAGTTTGCTCTATAACTCCAAAATTAATTGAGCTACAATTTTGAGACTTTTTACTCATTTACAAGATTACAATTATGACATTTATAATGTTTATTGAAGAAAATATTGAAATTCACTTTACACGGTCTTTAATAAATGCACTTTAACAGTCAAATCAGCTGCATTTCAGAAATTGATTCGCGGAAGAGGGAGCACGAAGAGGGAGGATTCGCTGTGCATTTTGTCAAAATTTAACAAGGTTAACACCTAAAAACAATTATTTGTGTGAAATTATAGCAAAGGTGTGTCTCAGTTTAACTTTTACTTAATAAATTAACTTTAATGGTCAAATCAGCTGCATTTCGCCTAGGCGATGTGGTGAAATGCAGCTGATTTGATGTTTGCTCAGAAAGTTCCGGAGGGAGACGAAGGTGGCTTGGTATGGCAAGCCAAGTGTCTCATTAATAGCCACTTTTACCTATTAATGAGACGCTTGGCTTGCCATATTAGTCAAGGGCCCTCTAGCTGCTTAAAATGATAGTGTTCAACATTTTCCATTTCAGAATGAATGAAATCGTCAGATCTCAGCCAAAAATTGGGCTATAAATATGAGAAAAATCGTATATTAGTCACTTCACTGTATAATTTGCAGGACTTGTAAATTTATGCGAAAAGGTGCAACTTATACAGCAATAAATACAGTAACAGTTAAAATTTAACAAGATTACAGTTAACTTACCAACTTACAGTTAGAAGGAAAATATTCAGATATTTCGCATGGGTCACTTTATTTTTCACTTTGCATAATGAAACCTCTTCTCTATGTAATGTTATTTATCTTAAACATACAGTATTACTAGGAGTTATATTAACATCAGTGGTCACTTTTCTTTCAACCTAACCGTCAATGTGAGTAATCTGTCAGTTTCATTACATTATACTGTAGCTTTAACCTGACTTCTGTATTCATGGATGTTCTTTGTACAGCCTTGAGGCCTTTTCACAAAACAATTCAGCGATATGGCCACAAAGACAAAACCCTGTTTAGGCCGCCTCTGGCTGTTCATAAATCACTAATCAAGCTGGCAACATTCTGCAACAATGTGAGCTTACAAAAAAAAAATTGAGCCAGCATCATGGAGCCATAAGAGTTGTAGTGTAACTAAAAGGCATGGACTTGCAGCGAAACACATGGAATAAGTCAGACATCTCCCACTTCAAATCCTGTAGCCGGCTGGCTGCACAGATCATTTGTCTTCACTACAGCACATAATCAAACCCTAGATGTCAATGTACTCCTTCATTCATTGACTATTTTGGTTTGTCACTACCTCCCTTGGCAGCTCAGAGGCATAACAGCAATGGTTTTAATTCAACCCCCACCCTCCCCAATTGTAAAGTAAAAAAAAAAACAAGGTCACCATGTTTCTTACATTAATCACACAGAGATAGGAAGAAGACATGTCAGGCATGGTCTAAGTGTTTTGAGGCTGTTGAGACTGCTGAGGTGCACATGCTTTTCTTCATACTGGTTTGGGGTTCGCTGAGACTCAGCTTTTGACATCTGGGCTAGAGTTGAAAGCGGGTCTAAATAACCCGAACCGACCCGGCCCCAGCCCGTAGCCATCATCTCCGAACTCCTCCTTATCCAACAAATTAACAGTAATTACAAGCCCAAAACCAGAAAAGTTGGCACGTTGTGGAAATCGCAAATAAAAACAGAATACAATGACTTGCAAATCTTTTTCAACCTATATTCAATTGAACACACTGCAAAGACCACATACTTAACGTTCGAACCGGTAAACTTTGTTATTTTTTGCAATTATTAGCTCATTTGGAATTTGATGCCTGCAACATGTTTCAAAAAAGCTGGCACAAGTGACAAAGAAGACAGAGAAATTTGAGGAATGCTCATCAAACACTTATTTGGAATATCCCACAGGTGAACATGCAAATTGGGAACAAGTGGGTGCCATGATTGGGTATAAAAGCAGCTTCCTTGACATGCTCAGTCATCCACATAGAAGGATGGGGCGAGGGTCACCACTCTGTGAACAAATGCGTGGGCAAATTGTCGAACAGTTCAAGAACAACTTTTCTCAACGAGCTATTGCAAGGAATTTAGGAATTTCACCATCTACGGCCCGTAATATCATCAGAAGGTTCAGAGAATCTGGAGAAATCACTACACGTAAGGGGCAAGGCCGAAAACCAACATTGAATGCCCGTGACCTTCGATCCCTCAGGCGGTACTGCATCAAAAACCGACATCAGTGTGTAAAAGATATCACCACATGGGCTCAGGAATACTTCAGAAAACCACTGTCAGTAACTACAGTTCGTCGCTACATCTGTAAGTGCAAGTTAAAGCTCTACTATGCAAAGCAAAAGCCATTCATCAACAAGATCCAGAAACGCCGCCGGCTTTGCTGGGCCCGAGCTCATCTGAGATGGACTGATGCAAAGTGGAAAAGTGTTCTGTGGTCTGATGAGTCCACATTTCAAATTGTCTTTGGAAACTGTGGACGTCGTGTCTTACGGACCAAAGAGGAAAAGAACCATCAGGACTGTTATAGGCGCAAAGTTCAAAAGCCAGCATCTGTGATGGTATGGGGGTGCATTAGTGCCCAAGGCATGGGTAACTTACACATCTGTGAAGGCACCATTAATGCTGAAAGGTACATACAGGTTTTGGAGCAACATATGCTGCCATCCAAGCGACGTCTTTTTCATGGACGCCCCAGCTTATTTCAGCAAGACAATGCCAAGCCACATTCTGCACGTGTTACAACAGCGTGGCTTCGTAGCAAAAGAGTGCGGGTCCTCCCCTGGCCTGCCTGCAGTCCAGACCTGTCCCCCATTGAAAATGTGTGGCGCATTATGAAACGTAAAATACGACAACGGAGACCCCGGACTGTTGAACAACTTAAGCTGTACATCAAGCAAGAATGGGGAAGAATTCCACCTGAAAAGCTTCAAAAATTGGTCTCCTCAGTTCCCAAACGTTTACTGAGTGTTGTTAAAAGGAAAGGCGATGTAACACAGTGGTAAATATGTCCCTGTGCCAACTTTTTTGCAATGTGTTGCTGCCATTGAATTCTAAGTTAATGGTTATTTGCAAAACAAAATAAAGTTTCTCCGTTCGAACATTAAATATATTGTCTTTGCATTCTATTCAGTTGAATATGGGTTGAAAAAGATTTGCAAGTCATTGTATTCTGTTTTTATTTGCGATTTGCACAACGTGCCAACTTTTCTGGTTTTGGGCTTGTACAAGTCTGAACCCCACAAAAAAACAGACATATTTAATTAAGCTTTGACTGCTTAAACCACCGGTTATTATTAACGATTGGCGAACGTGTGCTTCTGAGTAAAGGGGGCAGAGGATCGGAGCTGAGGAGCTATCAAAGCGCATTAAATGCTTCCCATGCTTCTGCCTGCATCCTGCTCTGACATGTCAGATATTTTGTGATCTCACCTGCTTGGGTCGTCGGCCACGTCCGCTGAGTGCAGCAGCTGAATGAGCGTCCATTTGGGCTGATGGATCGATGGCAGTAGTCCATCTGAAGCTTAACTGAACTTTTGACCTCTTTCAACCAGCCGGTCAGCGTGCAGTGAAATGGCCAGGTGTGGCAGGTGTAGTATGGCAAGCCATGTTCACGTTGGCATAAATTGGATCATCAGCCGCGCGCATCCCTGATGCAATAAAAAGCTAGACAACGACCCGGCCCACACATTAAGCAAGTTATTATGGCCCAGGGTGGGTCTGGACTCCGAGTTTGGGTTAGAAATGACCGTGCTAATCGGGGCTAAACACTTTTATCTAGTAGGGGATGATAATGTGCTGGTTTGTCAACTATTTGTTTAAGAAACGGAGCTTGAGTTTTGTCTTGGCTAAATTTAGGTACCTTTTTAATATTTTAGTAAACCATAAATGGTTGGACAAGTGTAAATATAAATTATTCTCCACACAGTTTCTCCTCTGAACACTCATCCTTGTTGTTTTCTTCTATCTGCTTGTTAGTTTTGTGGTTCTTTGGCCTCTGTTGTTCCTTTGGTGTCACATTTTGAGTGCGAGTTTTATCACTGCATATACTTCGTCTGTCGGCAGCTAGGACGAAAAAGTCACTAAATCTTTTACTCCCCATGGTTGACTGCAAAGGGACCTTGTGCACTGATACAGATGACAAAATTTATGCCAAACAAGCCTCATGGTTGAGCAGACAGTGGACAATAAATTGCACATTAGAATTCAGAAAAGCATTGCTTACAGTAGAATATACTTACCAATATATGTTGTTTTTGTCACTAAAACTGTCTGTGATAATATTAAGTATTCATTTTTAATTATTAGATATATTATTGACAAGAGAGCAAAGCATCCTCATTATTTTTTTACATCTCGTGGTTAGTTTTAACCTTTATTTTGTTTATTGTTTTTCACCTTGAATAAAAGAAACTATTCTGCATTACATTATATATTTTTCCCCACAATTTGTATTTCAGCTGAGCAGCTGCAACTCATAAAATATTTTTTATTCACCACAGCGGGAACTGGTCATTGTTCAAGGTCAAGTTTGAAACCATAATTTACTGTTGTGGGATGTTAAGTGGCAATAAAACACAACATGTTGGAATATAAAAGCTGTTAAAATAGTGCAACACAAAGCAATTTTATTTACCAATGAAAAGTTAATCTCTCAGCAATTAGAATTAAAAGTGCATTCAACACAAAACACAGCGAGTAACGTCTTTTTCATTCAACCTTTATTTAGACAGATAAGTCACATTGAGCCTCGAAGACTCATTTACAAGTTAGATCTGCTTAGACAGACAAAAAGTAATGAAATTAGACACATTAGGAAATGGAGGCGAAAAAATTCCTATTAAAATCTTTCTTCATGTCTTGTGAGCTTTTGTGTTTTTCACCCTTTATTTGAAATTATCTTTTGTGCTCACTCTGTTTGTTGTTAACAGAGACTTTGACATAGAATAATAGCATGAACTAAAAAATTGTAACTCAAGCGAACTCAACAGAATCTGATTGTTCCAAATTCAAACACGCTCTTCTTTTTGTGTTGCATACTGGTTTTCATTTGTTTGGTGTTTTAGTGGCCACTATAAATGTGTTACTTTAAATAAAATTAAAAAAAAGCAAAAATGATTTGTTTTTTAATTGCTGTCATGGTCTTGAAATTAAAATTTTAAACTTGTCTTACTGAGGTAGAACTATAATAGTTACAAAAATAGAACTCATAATGACTTGAATTTGCATAAGCATATTGCTTTTTTTAATCTCTTTGAATAATGTATGGGCTCCTATTCTATTCTGCGTTAAAAAGTTATAGCCTCTTTCATGTGTAGATTGCACTTTGGCATTGGCAGTTGGATTGGAGCTCATCTCTGGGATGTGTTAGACTATTATTTTCCTCCAGACACTGACAACGTGAGGCGACAGCACCGAGGGTTTGTGATCACCACAGTTTCTCGACGTCTGATGGTGTGTAAGAGTCCTATTTCTCAATGGGTCGAGAATAACTGTTATTAGATTTTTTTTTACTGTTTTCTGGGTTTCAGAAAAGGGAAAAGCACCATCAATTCCAAGTTGCCAAGTTATTATTCAGTTCTTTTTCCACACCTTATTTGATCCAAACAGTAAAAGCAAGTTAGCAGCACAGCAATATTTGAGACTTTACCAAATCACTCAAACTAAAAGCTTAGGCTTCAGGAAATATTACCATATTATCATTTTTCTCCCTGTTTTGCATGGTGCTTCAGAGTCAGCCTTCAACAAAGTATATGCCAGTAAAACCTTTTGGAGGTTTATTATGGTGCTGCACGTTGAATTAAAATTCTATACCCAGGCCTCATTCATCTGTATAATTTGTAGTTGTACAATCCTTTGTGATATTGGCATTGACATACTTTTTGTTCAACCATAGACAGACACAATTGGAGCAATTTGGGAATTTAACCATTTGTCTTCCAACTGTTTGTTGATTAAGGCACTACTAAGAAAACTAACAAGCTTGAGTCAGGTCCTGTGGACGGATTATTCTTTGTTGAAATGTTCCGTCTTTTTTCCAAAAGACTTCTTCAGTCTGAAGAGCTACAACAAAATCAGTGTTATAAACAGCACCTTCTCATGATCTACCAGTTTGCTGGTGACATCCAAAACTAGTTGTTCACATGCAAAAGTACGACCATCACCCTAACAACTGATTGTCAGTGCCCTGATGGCCGCTTGCTGTTCACAGAGGACTGAGTGATGCAATAACAGCATTGTAACGAAGGGGACAGTTGAACATGGAGGCCTCTGTTTAACAATGGACAGGTTCTATTCACAAAGATGACTTCCTTTACTCTTCTTTCAAACTAACATTCTTCTCTAATAATTCTGGACTTTTGCTTTTGGTCCAATGTCCTCTTTTCAGATTAAAGTAACTTTTCATGTCATTTGGAAATCAAGGTCCTAGAGTCTGAAGGAAGAGTGGAGAGGACCAGACTCCACGTTGTTTGAAGGAAGTTTCCACAGTCAGTGATGATTTGGGGCCGTGTCATCTGCTGGTGTTGGTCCACTAGGTTTTCTGAAGTCCACAGTCAGCACAACACCTACCAGGAGGTTTTGGAGCACTTTGTTTCCTTCTGCTGACGAGCTTTATGACGATGCTGATATAATTTTCCAGCAGGACTTGGCTCCTGCCCACACTGTCAAAAGTACCAACAGCTGGCTGTGGAATATTCATATTTTCTGACACTGAGTTTTGGGTTTTCTTTATTTGTAAGCCACAATCATCAGAATTACAAGAAAGGCTAAAGACTTGTAAAATTTCAGTCTGTGCAATGAATCAAAGTTTCACTTTATGAAATGATTTACAAGAAAATTTGAACTTTTTCACAGTATTCCAGTTGTTTTTAGATGATTGGTGCATGGTGAAATTACGACTTTTCTCTAGTCAAGATACAGCGAGCAGGCATGTAGTATCTGGTATATTTTGCTCACTCAGACTCAACGTCAAAAACAAGTGAGATTGGATCCAATGCTGGGAAATCGGTTTTCTATGAAATCTTGGTAAAGCTGCTGTCAAAAATACAGAAACGGAGGGCACATCACGATGGAGTAGCTATATCATTCGAAAGAAAATACATGAATTCATGAAAATGACAGAAAGCTCAGGGACAGAGATCACAATAGAAAGTGAGACTTTTCAGCAGCTAATATAGCTGCAGTGCACTCTTGAGTTTGAGAGCTCACAAGAGGAGCCTGGAGAATGGTTCTTATATTTATTTCTTTGCACCTGGTTAATATTTTTTAATTCATTTTATTTTTTATCTTTCTCCAATTTTGTAAATGCATATTAGATCTGCATACATGAGTTGTTGTTGCTTGCATTAATAATAAATTACCTTTTTAAACTACTGAAAAATACAATTTAACACTAGAAATGAAGTGATATGTTTTTCCCTTTCATTTGGGAAATGAAAGCACCTGTTGTGCTCAGTAGGAAAGGGGTCACATTTAAAATATTAGTCAAAGCGACTGGGACATTTATTGTAATTTGTCTGCTACCAGGCTACCAGCAAAGTAGATATCATTTGTCACTGCGTCCCATTACGAAATAATTGAAAATATGAAACGCTGGGGATGGAAGTGTTTTGACTTCCATCACTCTGACAGTCATTCTTTCGAGTTAGAAGCGCTGCTTAGCGAGTTATGAGTTAATTTGTCTCCCCAGGCACTTCCATTGTCCCTTGATCTCCTAATGGGACTTAGCCGTTCACCTCCGCCCACAAGACCTTACTGGTGCAGTCTGGGCTTTGTGATTTCTTTCCTAAAGAGCTTTACCATGAAAGCAGGGTCTCTGCCCCCCTTTGCATTTTCACTCCGAGGAACTTCCTTACTGTAGGTGGATGTGTGAGTGCAAATCATCTTTCTGCTCATCTCTCCATCCAGGGTTCACTGTGCGCACCGAAGATGGTGGGTGGGTGTGCTTAGATGGCAACAGAATTTAAATGGAACTCCCAGATCTTACCGCCTACATGTTGTTCCATCATAAAGGCATCATTTCTTTTTTTAGTCTGACTATCTGCCTTCTCCATGTCAGTATGGTTGTCGAGCCTTGCGTGATCTGCTCTGACTCATTCATCGCTCTGGAGTACTGATGTTTTTCTGCTCTCTTTGCAGATACAGCAGGGAGTAAAGATTCTCATGTAGCTTTTAGTTTGATGTATTCTCTGCTCCTCCAAAGGCTAATGACTTTATTTGCTTTCTTGGAGCACAGCAACTGAGAAAAAGTGATGTTTAACAACAAGTGTTTGGCAAAAAAATGTGAATTTATCCTGGAGTATAGCAGATATGTTGTTTTTATGTTTCTGTGAGGTTTTGGCTCTGAAGGTGAGGCTTCAAGCTCATTGTAATTCCTGTTTTACTATACGAACTCAAAGGTGAGGGGGGTTTTGTTTGAAAATTGCAAAAACCTAACCGACATCGTCACTATTGTTTGTGCAAATTACTAAAAATGGTTGCATGTTTCATCAGAACTTGACTGACAGGTGTCATGATACAAACAAATAATCAAGACTTTGGCTAAAATAATTGGTCTTGAAAATTCCATTTAGAAATTTCTTGCAGCGCCTACTTGAGTGCCAATATGTGGATGATTTGATGCACCTTCTGACAGCTCCACACTACTTGACTAATTACAGTCATTTGCAGAGAAGCCCTTAAATACATTTTTGCAAATTGGTTTTGCAAATGTTTAATGAAGAGGGAAAGTCACAACTTATTTAGTGTGAATCACAGCATACAAAACCGAAGCACTGTTTGACATAGGCATTAAATACTTAAAACAAGTAGCGTTATGAATGAGCTCATTTCATGAGTAGATAATAAATATAAATAATATTCTAGGTAAATATTGTCGCTAATAGATTATAGATTATTTTCTCTGCAGTGTAGTTTTCCAACTGCAATAAATAGACTAACTGGTTATTTTTCAATGCACTCTTTTTTTCTGATTAAAGACCGTGTAAAGTGAATTTCAATATTTTCTTAAATAAACATCATAAATGTCATAATTGTAATGTTGTAAATGAGTAAAAAGTCTCAAAATTGTAGCTCAATTAATTTTGGAGTTATAGATGAAACTGTGTATAAAGATATGTCTTTTTCAGGATTTTTTAGGCGTGGTTTAAACGGGACCGCGTTTTGTCACGCGGTCCCCACCCCCTGCAGCTCCAGCCGTATAAATTCGCCTCGGTGGAGCCGTTCACTCGCGAATCGCAGATAGCATCAGATAGCAATAGCATAGATATTTTGTTCATTGTTAGCTAGCTAATCAATTATGCCTCGTTCGTGCATCTTCCCTGGATGTCGCAATGGTCAGGGCACCCGTACAAATCATAACATGTTTTTATACCGCGTGGTTTTATACCGAGTATCTGTAGTGCCTGGATAGGTCAATGGATAAAGCGCTTGCCTTCCGTCCCAAACTCCACGGGTTCAATTCCCGCATGGTACAACTCTTTTTTTTTTTTTTTATTCATTCCAGATTAAAAACACACAAGAAAACTATTTACAAAAACAGCGTAACTCTTGGAAAAAGTAGCTGCTGTTACAGAATTCAGATAAAAACAGAGCAGGTTTACTGGCTCTGCTGTCTGCCTCTCCACTGTGGGAGCAGGACACGAGCGCAGCTGCGCTGAAACCACGCCCACGCACTGACACGCCCCCAGCGTTCCAGGGCAAGGCAAAATCATGTTTTTTCATGATTTTTGAGACTTAATTTTATAAGGTAAACAATGTTTTTAATCAGTCAGATTTATATGGGTGATTAATAACACATATTTATGCCATGTGACAAACTAAAAACACACATTTAATTTCACTTTACACTGTCTTTAAGTTACAGGTCGTATTGTCTCCAAGCTCCAGCAGTACTTCAAATGTCATTCTGTCTTGGTTCACATAGAAAATGTGTAAGAATGGGCAGTTTTTATATATAATAAATGAACATTTCTTACATCTGCTCAACAGGTTTTCTAATGTCTATTTGTACTTTACTAGAACACCAAAACTTGAAAACAGCACTGTAGACGACTGATGTAAATTCATTTCAGATTCTATTGATCAGCTGCAACATTAAAATCTTCCTCTTAATGCTGTGCATCCTTCTTGAGCTCGAATTTCTTAGCCGTCAGGACATGAACCTGAAACTTGGCAGCAGGATGTTTACACACATCCTTTGGCTTATTTGTGATGCAGAAAGAACGATCCACGGATCGGGCTCATTTTATTGCCTTTCGATCAGTCAAACTGAAATCTTTGCAAGTTGGAGGCAGCTTTTGTTTATTTTTTTATTTAAACCCCATTTACAGAGTTATTTCTTAGTGGTCAATGTCATGGTTTTGTAATCTGGAGGTTCCAGGTTTGAGCTCATGTTGCGTTAGGAAGGGCATCCGACTTAAAAATAACTGCCATTTTCATGCGAGTTTGCTTGCTGTGGCGACTGCTGCAGAAGGGAGCAGCCAAAATCTTTTATTTTATTTTATTATATGCCCTTAAAAGTAGGATATATGGTAGTATTGTTCATATGTAAACTTTCTTGTGTCCTGCCCATAACTTCTGATCCACTCAAGGAAATTTAAGGAAACTTGATACACATATCCGTCATCACTAGACAGAATGTCACATACTTTTCGTTGCTTCAACCTAAAGTTTAAGATCAAAAATCAAGGTCAAATTTTATACAAGGTCTTGTCCGGTTCATTGCTATATATTGGCGTGTTGCTGTATAATAGTTTGTCGACGGGCGTTTAATGTGCCATATGTGGTACGCTTCTGTCACGTTCCATAGCTGCTGTAGGTCAGTGCTGCTGCATTGAGGGTGTGTTTGGTCTGCAACAAAGTGTAGGTAAATGTTCCTTTGAGACTTCATTAGAGCTGGGTTATATGGACCAAAATTAATGTCTCAATATTTTTATGATAAATTGCGATATACGATATATATCTCAATATTTTTTCTTTCCATAACTGAGTCAAAGTTTTGTCCCAGTTGTCACACAAGCACATTTATTAACAAACAACTGTAACTGAAATAAATGTCTAAAAAAAACTATTTACATATACAGTATCAGTTTATTTTTTAGACATTTATTTACATATATTAAATAATAGTCCTCTTCAGCTGGGGGCAGCTGTGCCTGAGAGGCTAGAGCAGTTGTCCTCCAATGGGAGAGCTAGGGGGTTCGAATCCACCAGCAGTCACATGCTGAAGTGTGCCTGGACAAGACACTGAACCCCTCATTGCCTCTGATGTGTGGCCCATCGGTGTATGAATGTGATAAAGTACTGATTAATCCTTGTAGAGATCTAGTAGAGTGTTGTATGAATGGGTAAATGAGGGCACAGATTGTGTAGTAAAGAGCTCTGAGTGTCTTGATAAGATAGAAAAGAGCTGTGTAAGTACAGTATATATATATTTTTTTTATTTTTTTTTTTTTATATTGAGATATCGCCCAGCTCTAGACTTCATTAAACACTATAACCCAAAGGATTGTTGCAGTAAAAAGGTTTGGGTTTATAATTCACTGGTCAGCTGAGCGTTCTCCCTGCCGTTCTACATAAGCAGTAAATTCATGTTTTTATGTTTTCTTTTCAAGAAATTAGTGGCCAGTTGAGGTTGTATTCCAAGTCCGGCTCCAGCCACCAGTCACTGCAGGATAAAGAGTGTATTGATAAAAAATGAATTTTATTGTGTCTCTAAATTATAGAGGACAAGACAACTACGGTATTTTACACGAGTACTCTGTTGAATACTCCTGCTTTATTACCTTCCTGTATTACTAAAATGCATTCCTTTTTGCCTAATTTCATCCTGATGACTTTGATATGATACCTGAGATGTACTGCAGTGCACTAATGCACTCACTTTATTTTTTTATTGATCATAACCATTTCCTGAATGACTAAATATTTATAACTCTCTCTACATAAATATACTGTGTATTGAAGTTTTTACATAAAGTAATACATTAATACACATCCTGTTATTACTTGTATAGAGAGAGTGATGACTGAGAGATTCAAGTTGTGTAAATTGGTTAACTTTAAAACAGAATAAACTTTTTTGTGATATTTTGCATTTTACTTCAACAGTACCAAAAGGAGTTATAAGTCAGGTTTCCTTTTGGAGCCATTATAGTAAGCTTTTAATACAATATTGACACATAGTTGTTTGCAGAAAAACAAGCAGTTTAAAGCTGAGATGTACAGTACTTAGATTTCTGAAAAATATACTCTTTAAGCCACATTTTAGTCTTCATTAAAACCGTATTCACCTTCTTTTTTTTCTTTTTTTTCCCCTTAAATTAACAATGTATTTTTCATTCTTTCTGAGTCTTGTATTTCAGATACTGTAATGTGATTGTGGAGTTGATCATGGGGTAACAATTGTGGGGAGGGGGAGCTAAACGTTTCTTTGTGTAGTTATGTGGCTATGTTGAGGTTTCTCAGTTTGTTATTATGTAGGCATGAATGCAGGTGTATCTTTGGCATATGATGTGTCCTTTATTGATTGCTTTCTGTTCAAGCTGCAGGGTCCTTTTTATGTTTGTGAGATACACTTGCAACAAATGTATATTTTTTTTAGTGAGTGCAACATAAACATAACTGTGCCTCATAAAAGTTTATGCACAATTTTATAGACATGAAATTATCCAAAAGTCCTTTTTGCCATTCAAAGCAAATCTGATTTATCCTCCCCCCAGGTTTAGGTATAAACTGTAGTGTAGCCTTGTAGTCGAGAAGCCAATGAGAGAACGTTACATAGAATTTTATGGTGGTAAAATTATCCTTTGTTGTTGTAAAACTACTAGCAATGAATATTAAGTGTCTGTTGCAGCAAATAACATCACTGCTTGTCTGTGCTGCAGTGCAGTACAAACACCCTGAAGGACTCTCAGGTTATTTTGTCCATCCTTATCAGTTTCCACGAAGCGTGATTTCAGACTTTGAAGTCTATCGTACAGGAGTCATTCTTCCAGCAGGCATCTAAGTTTATTTGGTTCCAAAGACCAAATTGAGGTTATGGAGTTTATCAAAATGCATCTTGGAATTCAAAACAATAGCTTCAGGTTATTATTATTTCACTCTGTTTTATGGCACCCTGATTTATTGTTTTATACACTACTCTTATTTTAACTGCATTTTTACTGTAGTTTATTGTTGTCATTGTCTACTGTTATTGTTGTCTGTACTTTATATGTTCTGTCTGGAACAGGTCCCTCTTGTAAATGAGTCCCCATGGTTCAATGAGGCTAGCCTGAATAAATAAAGGTTGAATGAAATTTAACTGTCAAAAATACATCCCAAATATCTTAACCCTATTTCTTTCAGCTGTGTTCATGTTGTGATATCACAATCCCTGGTCACTTTATAGGTCCACCTTACTAGTACCGAGTATGACCCCTATTTGCAAACCGAACTACCTCATGGTGACATACAGTGGTGCTTGAAAGTGTGTGAACCCTTTAAAATTGTCTATATTTCTGCAAAAACGTGACCTAAAACATCCTCAGTTTCTCACACAAGTCCTAAAAGTAGATAGACAACCCAGTTAAATGAATAAGACAAACATCAAAGTCAAAGTCAAAGTCAACTTTATTGTCAGAACTGCAACATGTACAGGACATACACAGGACCGAAATTGCATTTCTCTCAGTCCCTCGGTGCAACAGCAACCATCCAAACACCAAACACTAAAACATTTAATAAACATAAGCATAAAATAGTAAAAAAGTGTAATACTGTCCTGAGTTTTTTCATAATAGTATAAAAGTATGAAAATTTACACCAACACTGAAACACCAAACACCCAATGAACATAAGCATAAAATGAAATAATAAAAGTGTAATACTGTCCTGAGTTTTTGCATAGTACAGTAGTATGAAAAGTATAAAAACGTAAATCTATAAAATAAACTGAAGTTTTCTAGCGTTGACATTTGCAAAGAGTGGCACAGCAGCATATAAGTTGATGTACACAGTATACATTATACTTGCTCTATTATTATTGAGGGGAATTATCCAATTTTACATATTTGTGATTGGCAAGAGTACT
>JBBPBX010002171.1:27314-47033 GCA_038048925.1 Garcialebias charrua | reverse complement strand
ACAAAGATTTGCTCCATGTGTACAAGGTTTATATGTGTGTGTGTGTGTGTGCATGCGGTGGTGGTAGTGGGATATATATGTGTGTGAATTCCAGGGAACAAACAAATAATAAAATTCCCAATATCCCCTCCGTATCAGCATTAAATATGTCATCAAAATTCTTCGTCTAGTCCAAAGTCCAACAAATATTTCATGTCCATATCGGTGTCAGCTGGCAATTTATTTATTTTATCTCTTTTGAATTGTATAATCTTAAGTATACCTTTTGGCTAAAAAAAGTAAAAAGTATTCAGAGCTCATCCCATCAAAATCCTTTCCATTATGCAGGGTGTCGATGCCCGGTCCTACTTTGGACTCCTTTCTTTCACCTCATCTCGTCAATCAAAAACAGGGACTTTGCTTGGCGGTGCTGCCAAGCAAATGATGAATGCCCAAAAGACTTGTTTGCTCTGTGGTGTATTGATACTGTCTGGGGGAAAGTCATGCAGTAAATTTAACAAGAATGTGTGACTGAAAAAGCTGTGCACTGTACACTGCCTCTCCTTCGCAGCTGCAGAAGATCTCCTTTCAGGCTTATAACCCAATTTAAGCTCCATGGGCTTTGAATGTGGTGGCATAAAGCTGCCACACACACAGTCCTAACTTGCTGCTGAATTTCTGTCAGCCATCACATTTTTGAGGTGAGAATTTCTCTTGACCTATAGCTCCTGCAGGCAAAAAACAATATTCAATTGCATTATAACAAAATTATTATTTGCTCTTTGTAAAACTGGTGGTGAGACTTACTCATAAATATGCATGTGCTGGTCAATCATTTAGAATATCCTAAAAAAAGTTGATTTATTTCAATAATTCTATTCAAAAGTGAAACTTGTATATTCATTCATTACACGCAGACTGATATATTTTGAATGCTTATGTATTTTCTATGTTTATGATTATAACTGACAACTAATAAAAAAACCCAAACTCAGTATTTCAGAAAATTAGAATATTGTGAAAAGGTAGCCAGAAGACAACCATTGACACTTTGCGCAAGGAGGACAAGACACAAAATGTAAAGAGGCTGGCTGTTCACAGAGCTCTGTGTCCAAGCACTTTAATAGAGAGGCGAAGGGAAGGAAACGATGCGTGAGAAAAAAGTGTACAAGCAATAGGGATGACTCCACCCTGGAGAGGATGGTGAAACAAAACCCATTACAAAATCCATCCATCCATCCATTTTTGTCCGCTTATCCGGGGTCGGGTCGCGGGGGTAGCAGCTTAAGTAGGGAGGCCCAGACTTCCCTCTCCCCAGCCACATGGAGCAGCTCCTCTGGGGGAATCCCAAGGCGTTCCCAGGCCAGCCGAGAAACATAGTCCCTCCAGCGTGTCCTGGGTCTTCCTCTGGGTCTCCTCCCGGTGGGACATGCCCGGAACACCTCACCAGGGAGGCGTCCAGGAGGCATCCTAACCAGATGCCCGAGCCACCTCAACTGGCTCCTCTCGATGTGGAGAAGCAGCGGCTCTACTCCGAGTCCCTCCCGGATGACTGAGCTTCTCACCCTATCTCTAAGGGAGAGTCCAGACACCCTGCGGAGAAAACTCATTTCAGCCGCTTGTATCCGAGATCTCGTTCTTTCGGTCACAACCCAAAGCTCATGACCATAGATGAGGGTGGGAACGTAGATCGATCGGTAAATTGAGAGCTTTGCCTTTCGACTCAGCTCTCTCTTCACCACGACAGACCGGTACAGCGCCCGCTTCACTGCGGATGCTGCACCTATCCGCCTATCGATCTCACGCTCCAGTTTTCCCTCATTCGTGAACAAGACCCGAGATACTTAAACTCCTCCACTTGGGGCAGGACCTCATCCCCGACCCGGAGAGGGCATGCTACCCTTTTCCCTCCGGAGGTGGGGCACGTTGGCGAGCACCTGGTGGCCGGGCTTTCACCCATGGAGCTTTGCCGGGCACAGCCCGAAGAGGAGACGTGGGTCCCCCTTCCCATGAGCTTGCCACCTATGGGAGGGGCCAAAGGGGTCGGGTGCAATGTGGGATGGGTGGTGGCCGAGGGCGGGGACCCTGGCGGTCTGATCCTCGGCTACAGAAGCTGGCCATTACAAAATGTGGGGGAGATTCACAAAGAGTGGACTGCAGCTGGAGTCAGTGTTTCAAGAACCACCACGCACAGACGTATGCAAGACATGAGTTTCAGCTGCCACATTTCTTGTGTCAAGCCACTCTTGAACAAGAGAGAGCGTCAGAAGCATCTTGCTTGGGCTAAAGACAAAAAGGACTAGGCTGTTGTTGAGTGGTCCAAAATTATGTTCTCTGATGAAAGTAAATTTTGCATTTCCTTTGGAAATCAAGGTCCCAGAGTCTGGAGGAAGAGAGGAGAGGAACAGAAGCCAGTTGCTTGAGGTCCAGTGTAAAGTTTCTATAGTCAGTGATGGTTTGGTGCCATGTCATCTGCTGGTGTTGGTCCACTGTGTTTTCTGAGATCCCCAAGGTCAACACAGCTGTCTACCAGGAAGTTTTAGAGAACTTCCTGCTTCCTACTGCTGACTAACTTTATGGAGATGCCGATTTAATTTTTCAACAGGACTTGGCACCTGCACACAGTGCCAAAGCGACCAGTACCTGGTTTAAGGACATGGTATTCCTGTTCTTAATTGACCAGCAAACTTGTCTGACCTTAAAGGTCCACTGACATCATCTTACAAATTTGCATGAAATGATAGAAGATATATATGTTGTATCATTCAACTATGTTCGTTTTTGCAAACAAAATGATAAATTAATGAAAATTCCTTCCAAACTGAGTCTAAAATTAAAAACCGCTTTTCTCTCTGAAAATTCTGACTACCGGTACACGCGAATGCAACATATGTGACATTGCGAGAAGTCTTTAGAACGCCCCATATAAATATTCATGGCGAACAAGAAATAAAACAACAAAATTATCAATCTAAGTTAAGATTTGAGCTATTTGTCTTTAGTTTTGGAAGCAGGAAGTTAGATGAGCAGAAACAGCAGGTTCTAATTTAGGTCTGCACCCGTATGTATTTGACTCTTACCTGTTCAGGAAGCAGGGAGCTCAGTCCGAGGGGAGGCAGCTTTATTTATTCCATTTTTGACGAAGGTCTTACATCTTTTGGGAAAGTGAAAAGGCTCACTTGTTCACTGATGATATTAGAACACCCAAATGCAACATAACTGGCATTTTTCAAGTTATACAAAAAAAAAGGCGATCTGGATGAGAATGAATATGCGTTAATGGCAGACGCAGACTGACGGTCCTGCTCCCTACGTCACAAATGTTGCATTCGCTTGTAGTCGGATTTTTCAGAGAGAAAAGCGGTTTTTAATTTTAAACTCGGTTTGAAAGGAATTTTCATTAATTTATAATTTTGTTTGCAAAAACGAACATAGTTGAATGATAAAATATATACCGGTATATCTTCTATCATTTCATGCAAATTTGTAAGATGATATCAGTGGACCTTTAACCCCATAGAAAATCTATGGAGTATTGTGAAGAGGAAGATGTGATATGTCAGACCCAACAATTCAGAAGAGCTGAAGGCCACTATCAGAGCAACCTGGGCTCTTATAACACCTGAGCAACTGATCAACTCCATGCTACGCAACATTGCTGCAGTAATCCAGGCAAACGGAGCCTTAAGTTTTGAGTGCTGTACATGCTCATACTTTTCATGTTCATACTTTTCAGAATCTGAAATTTATCATTCTGTGTGTAATGAATTAATATAATGTACAAGTTTCACTTTTTGAACGGAATTACTCAAATAAATCAATTTTTCCATGATATACTAATTTTATAACCAGTACCTGTATACATCCCAAGAAACAAGTAGGTTAATATCTATTTAGATGGTTATTCTTATGTTGCTTGAATAAAAAAGCAATACATTTACATCACGGAATCAGAAAAAAGTAACAAAACATGCAGAATCTTAAAATTAAAAATGAGAAATACTGTACTTGTATATGAGCTGAGGAAATTAAATAATCTAAACAACACTTTGACCTATTTCAATTTTTTAAAGCATCAAATGAGCTGTCCTGCAACACAACAAAACCTTCTGATTGTTTTTTTTGTATGCTGGTGAAGATTCTCAGTCGTCCAGGACATGATAAAATCAAAAAAGGCGTTCAATACAGAACAACTGTATTGAACAACTGTTCAACAACATGCTGAAGACTTACCAATCGCACTAAAATGCAAAGTCGCTGCACAGTGAGCAGAGCAGTAGCCTCTGAGGAAAGCAGAGTAGTAAACTTCTTGGTAAGTGTCTGATCACCCAAGGCTGTAAATCCAGAGAACAATTAACCTTTGAACCCAGGTTGTTTGGCATGAGCGCTAACACCAACAGCCATCACAAAAATTGTGTTTAAAATAAGCAGGGTGTAACTTCAAATACATTTTTACACTTAAAGCATAATTTCCTTACTCATAGAACCATTTAAACAGTGTGTTTTTTTGGGTCTCTGAAAGACATAAACATCAAATAATTATTAGGAAATGTAAAATTCATGTTTCTCCTGAGGGCGCACACGCAGGGAAATGGGACTTTTTAAAAGGGGTTGCATCCATAGTAAGTCTTAAAACCATAAACTGCATAAACAATTGTCAAATAGTGAGCCAAGCTAAGAGGAGTAAAACTTTTACAAAGTACATCAGCTGATGGTTTGGGGGAAAAATACAAACCTGAAAAAAGCTACCAGAAACCTAAAATTAATTCCCCATCAGCCTGAGACGGAGTTAACTAAAATACACAGAGTATGTTTGTATTTGAAAGTGTCTCTGCTTATTTAACACTGTGACCACTCAGTCAATTGGCAGCAGGGTTTATTAAAGAGGATTACGGTGGGAGGAATCAGATGAACTGTTCGTTTATGCCTGCTGGCATCAACTCCATGCTCTCACTTTTAAAACGTTAGCTATGAGATGCCATCAAAGGTCATCTAGGTCAGTGTTGTTCCCTTTCAGTCATGTTCTCTCAGTGCAACATACTTGCTATGGGAATTGCGCCCCCGCGAGATTACCTGAAGGAATATACTCACGCCTTTACGACTAGGGGCGTCACCGCCGCGCCAGAGGCCCCGCCCTCTGGTTACTTAAGCGGCGTGTGCCCCTCCATCTTCCTCTTTTTTGCCCTTCACCTCGCTTAAACCTGAACTACCTCTTTGCGGGACTTCTCTGGTGCCTTCATCGCTCATTCGAGGTGAGCTCGCTCCCTACACAGAGCACAGAGAATTATTTCCTGCGTACTGCTGGACTAGCAAACCTAGTCCAGCATTTTTCCACCTAACCCCGAAGTTTTCTCTCCTCTCTCTACAGATTGCTTCGCGACAGCGCTAACTACGCCATTAAAAAAAGAAAAAGAAAAAGGAGGCTGCCTCGCTACGTCAAGCTAGCGGGATGGCCAGCAAAAGCAACACGACGGAGGAGACATCTCAAGAAAGAAGAAAAATAATTCTGGAAGGACTTGCTCGCCTCGTCTCGGACAGAATGGCTCCGGAGAAAGGGAAGCGGAAAGCGAAACTTCCAAGGAAGACCACCACGGCGGCAAGCCCACCTCGCGCCCCTGCCCAAGTGGCTGTGGTTTTTATCTCGCGGCGACGGACACCCACGAGGCCTGTCCTGTCTGCCTGGGAATGCTTCATGCAAAAACTGCGCTGGACGCACCTGACTTTTGCCCACACTGCAGCATCATGATGGATGCGGTGCTGCGGCATCGGGTCAACATTGTCGCCAAGGCCATGGGGACCTCGGCCACTTCTGCGGACGCAGACACCACGGAGCCTCTCACCCCCACTCCGGAGTTGGAGAGTATGGCTCTACACGACAGCACGCGGGTCGAATGGGGTGACACCCCCGACGCGTTGGCCAACATGGAGGACCTGACAGTCGAGTTCGACATCCGGGGTATGATGAACGATGACGAGTTATCGATCTCGGCCTCGGGTGAATTTTCAATGGAGGAGGCGGACGCAGAGGTGGAGGATAAGGGTGACGCACTCGCCCAGACCCCCTACCCGCTCTCCCGGACATGGACTCCTCCATCCCTGCTCTGTTTGAACTGTGCCACAGAGCAACGGACGCACTACAGGTGCCTTGGCCCGAACCCCCGCCTCGCCAACAGGCTAGCGGGAAATTACTTTTATTCAAAGCAACAGGCTGCCACGAGGCAGAGGATGCCTGTGTTCCCAGACTTTCTCACGGAACTAACACGCACCTGGACTCACCCACGAGCCCCTATGCTTCTTCCCCTCTCACAATTTCTCGACGTGGATGGAATGGACGAGGTGGGTTTAGCTAACGTGCCTCAAATAGAGGACACTCTGGCGTCTCACCTGGCCCCAAACTCTTCAGGAGCAAAACCAACTCTCCCCAGCAGGGCCTGCCGGGCCTCGGCGTCTCTCCTCGAGAAATGCCATAGGGCTCAAGGACTTGCGGCACGTGCCATGAACGTGTCTGCGCTGATGCAAGCCTACCTGGCAGAAAAGTTGCAACGGCTTCAAGTAGCAACGGACAAACAGGCAACTGCCGAATTGCTGGAGGAAGCCCGCAGAACAACTGACTTCGTGCTCCGAATGATGGGGACTGCTGCGGTTGCTCAGGGCAGAGGGATGGCGGAGGTGGTCATTGCGACCCGCCATCTCTGGATGACACTGACGGACTTACCCGAGGGACAAAAGGTGCCTTTTCTCCATCACTCGATACAGCCGGAAGGGCTGTTTGGAAAAGCTTTGGAACGGATTCAGACGAAGCTGGACCAAAGACGCAAACAGGCAGAGGCTCTCCGGGTGGGGATCCCCCGTAGAAGCTTCGCCCCCCCAAGGGAAAATGCGGGGGGAAGACCTGCCCAGCCTAGGCACCACTCGACGACGCGTGCCCCACCGCAAAAGCGGCCAGCGTACGAGGAGGAGCCCAGACAGAGACCCCCTTCGGGCCCCCCTCGTAACGAGCACGCCTGGAACAAGAACAGGTTTGTCCCTCGCCAAATGTCCAAACACAGGGCCTCTTCGGCGAGTCGCGACGACAGACAGAAACGGGCCTGATGAACCAGGCTCACGTTTTCATGGTACACGGTCACCCGCCCACGCGGTAACGGGAATGATCCGCTTAAACCCAGACTTTATTTGTAACACTGTACAAAAAGCTGGTTTGTTCTCAGCATGCACCAATCATGCCCTCCCTGCTGTGAGTGACTTAAAATCATATATGTCATGTCACGTAAGCACAAATAAAATCATGAAACAGCAATTCTCTGTTTTATTGACAAAAAAACAAAACAAACAACAACACATAGCTTATCCAAGCAAAGCAGATCCTTCTGACCTGCATGCCATCATAAAGGGAGTTTTTTTTTCTTCCCCCCTCCCTCACGGCCCACGGGGTGTTAGAATATTTAATAAGCCCCGGCAGACTGCCTCTGTTTCATCTGCGATGAGCAGACACAGTGGCGTCTGTGAACACCCTCCTCGCCCCTTACAGAGGCAGGTGAGGAGGGTCACGTGTTCAGGCTCTCGCCCCATTATCAAAGGCGAGACAGCCAATACACCAAACAGATGGGCACGTGATGTGGCCGCAGCTCAAGGAGCCGAGTTGACAACGTCTCTCGACGGGGGGGGCTGCTTCAGGCACCTTCATGCAGCTTAAAGCTTCACACCTTCAGGGAGGCTGTGTTCAGCTGGCTGCAAACAAAAACAAGTCTGTATGTAATCAGATTCCTCTTCTTGTTGTTCGAGGGAAACTACACTCCTTATCACCAAGACTAAAAGGAACCCCCCCATGCTTTCGTGTGGCGAATGCTCCTTTGTTATTAACAAGGGACACGCAAAACTCATGCAACAGTCAGGCAGCACGTGACCGGTCTCTACGTGCTGATCCAAAACTGTCTTTAAAATTTATTTGGGATTCGGTCAGTTTGCCTGGCACCAGAGCTTCATCGAAGCCAAGGGCCAATGGTCGAGGCCACTCCACTAAAAGGACTGGAGTAAGGAGGTCTGCTCGCCTACGTGGTCTGCAGCCCCATAATTTGGAGGAGGATAAGAATAATTCTCCTCCAAAACCATCTAACGAGGATGACAGGTTGTGCCTGTCCTTAATTATCTCTTAGCAGGACAACTCAGGGACAAGCTGCCTTCTCCCAAACCTGGTGGACAACCAGGGGCTGTTGGCCTCTGGTTGTTCACTGCAGCTGACGTCACTCAGGCTGTTCTTTCTAACATTCAGTAGAAAGTAACCTTGGGATGCCTACTGATCAGAGGCAGACATTCTCCTTAGCATGCATTTTACTGAGCATTTCAAGGGCGTGAATGGATTACGTTCCCATAGCAAGTATGTTGCACCGAGAGAACATGACTGAAAGGGAACTGAAAGTTATGCACCATAACTCATGTTCCCTGAAGGAAGGGAACGAGGTGCAACATAACTGGCCCTTTTCAATGCTGAAAGCTCGGTGAAGTGCACTCTTCAAGAGGAAGATGGAGGGGCGCACGCCGCTTAAGTAACCAGAGGGCGGGGCCTCTGGCGCGGCGGTGACGCCCCTAGCCGTAAAGATGTGAGTATATTCCTTCAGGTAATCGCGCGGGGGCGCAATTCCCATAGCAAGTATGTTTCACCTTGTTCCCTTCCTTCAGGGAACATGAGTTATGGTGCATAACTTTCAGTTTTCAACCAGCATCATGAAGAGACCAATATGTTTAGTAGAACAGTGTCATTAACATTTTTCTAATTTTTTATTTACATTTTGTATTTTATTTTATCATGTTCATTGTCTCTTATGTAGGTTGGACTCTGAGTCTGTAATAAAGTTACAGTATCTATCTGTAATAAAGTTTATCTATCTATCTATCTATCTATCTATCTATCTATCTATCTATCTATCTATCTATCTATCTATCTATCTATCTATCTATCTATCTATCTATCTATCTTTGACATTGAGTGTAAGCACAAGCATCTTGTTAAATTAAGATTTTTTATTTTTGTATCAGCAGTACCTTTTATCAATCAATTAATCAATCAATCAATCAATTTATTCACTCGATTATAAAAAAAATCATCTGTTTACAAACACATTATCTGACAACGCATATTTACACGAGTTTTAATTAAATTGATGAGAGCATGAAAGGATGGGAACATTGCAACACTTGATAGAACAAGATTTTGAAATCAAATTCTGTTATGTTTAACTCAATACCCAGAGACAAGGACTGAGGAGTGAACAAACTTCAATACAAAATACATTTTAAATTATTTTAGTTACAGTGGGTAATAGAGCACATCAGGAACCCTGAGGTACAAGGACACAAGTTAGATGGTATTTTCCAAGAGAAGGACAATATAGTTGGTAGATTTGAGTTCTAACTGTTGGTTGGATAGGAGGGTGTGTGGTTGGAAGGTGAGGAAGGCAGCTGAGGGGACACATTTCCAGGGGTTCTTCAAAGAAGTCCAGGCACAGGTATTTCACGAGGAGGTATACGTACTATAAATAGCAAAAGGAACACAGGTAAGTCTTTCTCAAGGGTCATAGAATACACAGTGGCTAGAAGCACAACTACCATAGCTTTATTTGTCCCCGTAGGGAAATTAGTTTGCAACATTGTCAGCAGGCATTGACATAAAGGACATACTTATGACATTAACATCCATCATTACAGCAAAGACATTTGAGCTCAGTAATTCATGATATGTTTGTATTATTTAATGATTTAATTGCTTGTGGTATG
The DNA here is from genome assembly GCA_038048925.1 of Garcialebias charrua. NCBI lineage: Eukaryota > Metazoa > Chordata > Actinopteri > Cyprinodontiformes > Rivulidae > Garcialebias > Garcialebias charrua. Next base: position 37,283 of record JBBPBX010002171.1, on the reverse strand, counting down.
AAAGAAAATTTTGTTCCGTTTCTTGAGAATAAAGGAAGGCCAGAGACAAGTAAGTAAGGTTAGGACAAGTCTTCTACTGCCTTTTATACTCCTAGCGTCTTGGTAAGGAAGATATAAAGTGTGGAAATGTTGGTGTCATCTAGTGTCTTTAGAGCAGCAGGAAAATTCAAATTAAATTAAATTCTAATTCACAGATACTGTACTTTATTAATCCCAGAGGGAAATTAAATTCCATTCAACACTTGCTTTTCTCAAGGGCAGATGTCTCATCTCGATGTCCGCTTTGCTTTTGCTTTGTCTTGTCTGTGAAACTGTCTGAGAGCCTCTCTTCTTCAAAATCTTCAGAATCAAAACTATGGACTTGGTCAGTTGGTCCCTCAACACAACTGATAACATCCATCCATCCATCCTTCCGCTTATCCGGGGTCGGGTCGCGGGGGTAGCAGCCTAAGTAGGGAGGCCCAGACTTCCCTCTCCCCAGCCACTTGGAGCAGCTCCTCCGGGGGAATCCCAAGGCGTTCCCAGGCCAGCCGAGAAACATAGTCCCTCCAGCGTGTCCTGGGTCTTCCTCTGGGTCTCCTCCCGGTGGGACGTGCCCGGAACACCTCACCAGGGAGGCGTCCAGGAGGCATCCTAACCAGATGCCCGAGCCACCTCAACTGGCTCCTCTCGATGTGGAGAAGCAGCCGAGCAGTGGAGAAACAACTGATAACATTTCTTCAAAGAGAAGACAGGCTGTAGGCGAGCCAATTTGCCCTATTGGCATGCACACAGCTGGATATCTCATCGACTTGGAAGACTTGATGATGTGTCTATCTCTGCTGTCATCTGTGGATCTTAAGGACGCATATTTAATTGGATTTATGATAACTGGTTCCTGCTTTTTGGATTGGCTGGTTCCTGGTCTATCAACACAAAAGGAAGTTGTCTGCAGCAAATCTGGACCTGGTCAGGCTGCCTGCCTTACATGATGGCTTGGTTCATGTCTCGAGAATCCAGACTTTTGGCTGAATGGATTACATCTCGGGGATTTTTTCAGGCACATTCCATTGGTGTGGTCATTTTAATTTGGACATTTTGGAAGCGAGTGGACCGACACAGACTGAAGGTAGATGTCATTCAAGTTCTGCCTGTTCCCAAAACAATCGTGTTTATCTGACATTTGGCTCACTGACTGGCCTTGACAGGCCGTTTTATCTCAACACGCCTGAGAAGTTTTATTAACCTGACGCTCTCACCTTCCCAAACCTTCTACTGAGGAATTCCACAGACATTTCAGAGGAGCCCAGCTGAATAAACATTCTGCCATCATTTCAGAACTCTCGCCTCTGGCCGTCCTCGGCAGCTCCCCCACCCCCACCCCCCATGAGTGTGCACAGATCTATGAGCTGGCTGCTCAACCACCTTTGACTCCACTCTGCGTAATGTCGGCGTCATTATGTGCTTGTGTGCGAGACTTTTTTCATTATGACATTTTTGACCTTCAAGTAGAGGTCAAAAAAGTGTAAGGATTTTTTTTTTTGTCTCCAAACCCTATGTGTTATTTTTCACCACTTTTATTGTCTGTCCAACAGATCTCACTTGTAAATTAGTCTTGGAGGCTCAATGTGACTTATCAGTTTAAATAAAGGTTGAATGAAAAATAACTAAAACAGGAACTCCCACAAATTCAGTTGTGCCCAAATGGCAGACTATATCCCCATATTGTGCTAGCTTTTTTAGATTTACTAAAATAAACATTAAAACAAGTGGATAGGTTTTGCTTACTCCATTTTTTTAGATCAGTAAAGACTTAATAATGCTTTTGCAATGACAAGATGGATTGTTTTGTCTTTAGAGTTTTATTTAATTGAAAATGTGCAGTCACATTATTGTATTTAGCATTACTGTACTAACATTATTCCTTCCCAAATCATCCCAACAGACTTTATATAGCCCCCAGCAGACATTTTATAACTTTGTTCAGTCGTGTTTAATCTTATGATCTGATGCTGCTCACCCAGTACATGGCTGCAAATAAATTTCCCTTTAGGTGGTCTCTCTCAGGGTTGCAACTGTCTGAGACTAGTTGGAGACCCAGAATTGTGATGGAATTGCAAGAAAATTGGCAGATTTTTTTGTTACATCTCAGTAAACTCTTTGAGTGTTTGCAACCAAATGACCAGTGAGCAGTGTGTACTTTATCCTCCATTAATCTGTAGAAATTATGAAACTGGAAACACTGAAGGACAAAGCTTTTCCAAGAAGAGGGAACTCTTCCCACAAGTGGCCTCGCAGCTCTTGTTCTATTATATCTACCCAGGTGGCATCCAAGTATCAGCTGTCAACTCACTTTATTTTTATTTTTATTTTGTTTATTATTTAAATAATAGAAATAAAACATATTGAATGGCATATTGAACCTCTTCAACTTAAGTCCTTATTTTGTTTTGTCTTGATGACTCTTAATATTTGTTAGCCAGTCTTATGAGCATGCAAACATATCTACTGTTGGTTAAAAATAGATTCCCAAACAGATGGAGAGTGAGGTTAAATCTGTCCACACGTACAGTGGGCAAACTCTGCTACAATGGGGCATGTTTTAGTTGATGATTTTGAAAACCTGCACGTTAGCATTGTAATAAATTATATTTCTGCAACTTGTCATATGCTTTTCAGTCAGTATATGGATAAAAATGTTCAAAAGTAGAAATGTTTTGGAGCTGCTCTTATTCATCTATGACCTTTAAGTTTTTCACAGTTCAGATTGCTTCCAGTGCAAGACAAAAAATATTAATGTATACTGTATATATTTTTTTTAATATAGTTTGGCCCAACTGACCTATCTTTGTCTGGTAAAATTGTCTAATAAAAAAAATGGCCTAAAAAAAAATCAAAGCTTCGATATGAAATGATAACACTTTGTTTAAAGTGGAATGAAAATATTTTACAAAATATTTATTTTGTTTGTAAGTTTCAATACATTCATGGTATCATCCTTTTTTAGTCAGAAGGTTCAATTTCCAGATTTATTCATACAAATAAATAATTATACATTATAAATTACCGCTGTTGTTAGAGGAAAATAAGGGTGTGCAATTAATATTTTTTTAATGTTATTATTTCTTTAAGCTTTGGCGGTCCAACCTTGTTTGGCCCATTTTAGCTAAATTTGCTATATTATGGAATCAGATTTTGAACTTGCTGACCCAAATATTTTGAAATCCTAGCAGAAACTGATAAAATTTGGTGAAATGTAAACTAGCTGAGGTTACACTGACCATCAGAAAGCCCAAACAAATGGGGTCTCTTTACTCTCTTCTAATTTGTTCATACCTTCCAGCAACTACATCATGTTGAACAGTTTGTTATAAACAGAGGAGGATTTGAACACAATTATTATTGTAGATTGTTGATTGATTCTCACTGCTGCAGCCATATAGTGGGGATAGAAAAACAACAGGAAAAATCCATGAGCCGAGTGTTGTTCTTGTTGGCATAACAATATATAATGTCAAGGTTAATTGACCAATGGGGTCCTGTCACACTAAATTACTGTGCATTGGAAGTGGATATAACCCAGATGCAATAAAACACATTTACATGAGCATAAAAAGCTTTTCGTCTGATTTAAAGTGCACGGTATAACCAGTAATATGTAAGAGCATGAATGATACATAACTCATTTTAATTGTTTGACTCACTCTGAGCAGAAACGTATAATCAAAGTTGTATTTATCCACATGATGCAGCAGAGATAACCTAATGGTTTATCAGCTGTAAATAATTTGTTACACATCATTCAGTTGACTGCCACATCTATGAACATTCATAAACGTTTATATTTATTTTATTGTGTATTCACTATATACCAACTTATATTAAGTCAAAATATCTGGAAAAATTAGCTGGGGAAATATTTTGGTTATTTTTAAATGTGTACCATCCTTCTCTGCTTGTTTCATTCCATTAATTAGAAAGCAAATAACAAACGGTGTAGTGAGCACCTTCGTGGTTTGTTTTTTGCAGACTCGCTCTGTCGCGGTTTTTCAAAATAATATTGATTATGACACACAATTGTCCGATTGATGGATGAGCTGCACGATAGGCATGGATTTTTTAAAAATGCATTGCTTTAAAGATCCACTGACGTGATTTTTCTACTATTCATCAAATTGCTCAAAATATATATATTTTATCATTTAAATATGTTAGTTTTTGCAAACAAAATGATAAATCACTTTAATTTTGCTTTAAAAGTGATTTTGAACTTCAAGCTGTGTTTAATCGTGGGAAATCCGTTTACACCCGAACGCACCATCTGTGATGTAATGTCCAGAGTTGAGGCAGAGCTCTGAGCTTGTCACGGTGTGCGCAGCTCCACATGAAGGAAGTCTGATACAGCATCAGACCTAAATTAGATCCTGTTGTTTCTTGTTCCATCACCCAAACTATTTTCTGCTTCCCAAAATGAAGACAAATAGCTCAAATCTTCACCTAGATTGATAAATTAGTCAAGTTTTAAAATGTCCGCTATTGAAGAGACTGGAGCCCTCTGCCTCTCACTCTGGACATTACGTCACAGATGGTGCGTTCAGGTGTAAACGGATTTCCCATGATTAAACACGGCTTGAAGTTCAAAATCACTTTTAAAGCAAAATTAAAGTGATTTATCATTTTGTTTGCAAAAACTAACATATTTAAATGATAAAATATATATATTTTGAGCAATTTGATGAATAGTAGAAAAATCACGTCAGTGGATCTTTAAATTACTTAGCACCTGCTGCACATTTGTGCAGTCCACACTGTAGGAGAAACTTCCTCTTATTTTTTTTTATTTTTCATTATTATTATTATTATTCCCCTTGTCCTGTTCACCAATGATGGCACTCAGAATTGTTGTCTGAGTGTCGAGGTGATACCCAACAGATTTACTTTCACAAGCAGAGCATTATGGCTGGCCTCAATGCTCCACTTGATGTATAAATAAAACTTTATTAGAATTTGCTTTGGATTTGTTTACGATAATGGACACTGGGATGAAAAAAAAAATAGAAAACAAAGCTAAAAAGGTGAGAGAAAGGGTAAAAGAGAAAGAAGGTGATAGGAGTAGAGAGGGAGAGAGGTATAAAGAGAACACACATCAACATCATTGAAGTCTGCCTCTAGACCTGTAGAAAGAAAAAAAGACAAAACCGAGAAACCACAACAACAAAACAACCTATGCAGTATAATGATACAAATAACATCATTAAAAAGTATTTTATACTGTACATGGTGATACAATATATATTTAGTGTCCACCACAACCCAACTGAGTGTATCTGATAAACACCTGAACCTAAACACCTGTGTGAGCACCTTGTCTCTATAAGATTTCCCCTTAAAGGAGACCACAGATAGGTTTTTAAAAATTTTATGGTATGTCTGTGGGCTATCCAGACAATGTTCATTCAATTTAATACACAAAATAATTATTAGATAATCAATTATACCCTTTTTAATTCTGCCATTTTTAACTTTCGTTTTGAACGACTGGTTTATGATAATGAGCTCTCATGGTCACGCCCTTCAAAGATCTGTTTACATTAACTCCGCCCTCTGTAAGAGCCAGTATCTCTAATCTGTTGTTGTTTTAAAATTAGCTCTTTTTTATTACTCATTTGACTTACTGTTAGTGCTAGCTTAAGATAACTTACCGAAAGCCGTCTGCGCGCGCCGCCATGAGCTGCTCCTTTTAGCCCGAATCCGATGCTAAAAATAGCTCGTTCCTCCTCCGCCCTTTTATGTCCGCTCGTTGCATGCAGCGCTTTTGGGAGCGATCTCTGCTTCAGTCCAGACACATACACAAAGTTCACCGAGTGTTTCCAGTTAATTTATCCGTATGAGGCAACCTCTGACCGGACCCCACGCTCCTCAAAAGCTATCAGCTCCCAGCCAGCTCCCGCCCGCAGATGGTCTCTTCGCCGGCGGTCTGCTCGTTTTCCGTCTGCCGGCTGCTCGTTGGGAGCGATCGCTAATACGCTAAAAATTGAACTAAAACGTAAAAATAACAATTATACTTTATTTATAAAGCCATTTAAAACAACCACAGCTGCAACAAAGTGCTGTACACATGAAATTAAGAACATTTAAACAAAAGATGAGATGAAATCAGGAAAAACAACCGTCACGTCTATTATACTGAAGTGGGTTGAGCCTAACCAGGGGTTGCTAGGTGAGGGGCTGGACTCAGGTTTGAGGTGGGTTGTGGCTGCGGTTTGTGACGTCACAAACCGCAGGATTTGAAAACGAAGTGTTTCTATCAAAGATAAATAAATATACTTAGAGTAAATAAACCACTGGGTGCATTTTTTTGGCACTAGGACTGTTTTTTTATGAAGTACATACCCAAAGTTGAGTTAAAAAAAACATTAAAAAGTGAATTTTGCATCTGTGGTCCCCTTTAAGAATGTTGAATAGTGGATGTGGGGACCCACAGATCCGCACCCACAGGACACGATGGTAACACAGGGAGAGAAACTTCCTCTTGCAGCTCCTCCTTCCTCCTCTGTCAATCTGTCTGTCTGCAAAGGAAAAGTGGGCGTGTCTGAGAGCACAGAGAGCAGCAGAGGCAGAGAGCTGAGTTCATGACATTCTGTGCACTTTTAGGGCGTTTAGAGATTAGAAACATTGTTTAGAATTTGCAAGAGTGTGTTAAGGGTTTAAAACACTTATATATACATACATATATATATACATATATATATATATACATATATATATATATATATATATATATATATATATATACATATATATATATATATATATATATATATATATATATATATACAAGCCCAAAACCAGAAAAGTTGGCACGTTGTGGAAATCGCAAATAAAAACAGAATACAATGACTTGCAAATCTTTTTCAACCTATATTCAATTGAACACACTGCAAAGACCACATACTTAACGTTCGAACTGGTAAACTTTGTTATTTTTTGCAATTATTAGCTCATTTGGAATTTGATGCCTGCAACATGTTTCAAAAAAGCTGGCACAAGTGACAAAGAAGACAGAGAAATTTGAGGAATGCTCATCAAACACTTATTTGGAATTATGCCTGCAACATGTTTCAAAAAAGCTGGCACAAGTGACAAAGAAGACAGAGAAATTTGAGGAATGCTCATCAAACACTTATTTGGAATATCCCACAGGTGAACATGCAAATTGGGAACAGGTGGGTGCCATGATTGGGTATAAAAGCAGCTTCCTTGACATGCTCAGTCATCCACATAGAAGGATGGGGCGAGGGTCACCACTCTGTGAACAAATGCGTGGGCAAATTGTCGAACAGTTCAAGAACAACTTTTCTCAACGAGCTATTGCAAGGAATTTAGGAATTTCACCATCTACGGTCCGTAATATCATCAAAAGGTTCAGAGAATCTGGAGAAATCACTACACGTAAGGGGCAAGGCCGAAAACCAACATTGAATGCCCGTGACCTTCGATCCCTCAGGCGGTACTGCATCAAAAACCGACATCAGTGTGTAAAAGATATCACCACATGGGCTCAGGAATACTTCAGAAAACCACTGTCAGTAACTACAGTTCGTCGCTACATCTGTAAGTGCAAGTTAAAGCTCTACTATGCAAAGCAAAAGCCATTCATCAACAAGATCCAGAAACGCCGCCGGCTTTGCTGGGCCCGAGCTCATCTGAGATGGACTGATGCAAAGTGGAAAAGTGTTCTGTGGTCTGATGAGTCCACATTTCAAATTGTCTTTGGAAACTGTGGACGTCGTGTCTTACGGACCAAAGAGGAAAAGAACCATCAGGACTGTTATAGGCGCAAAGTTCAAAAGCCAGCATCTGTGATGGTATGGGGGTGCATTAGTGCCCAAGGCATGGGTAACTTACACATCTGTGAAGGCACCATTAATGCTGAAAGGTACATACAGGTTTTGGAGCAACATATGCTGCCATCCAAGCGACGTCTTTTTCATGGACGCCCCAGCTTATTTCAGCAAGACAATGCCAAGCCACATTCTGCACGTGTTACAACAGCGTGGCTTCGTAGCAAAAGAGTGCGGGTCCTCCCCTGGCCTGCCTGCAGTCCAGACCTGTCCCCCATTGAAAATGTGTGGCGCATTATGAAACGTAAAATACGACAACGGAGACCCCGGACTGTTGAACAACTTAAGCTGTACATCAAGCAAGAATGGGGAAGAATTCCACCTGAAAAGCTTCAAAAATTGGTCTCCTCAGTTCCCAAACGTTTACTGAGTGTTGTTAAAAGGAAAGGCGATGTAACACAGTGGTAAATATGTCCCTGTGCCAACTTTTTTGCAATGTGTTGCTGCCATTGAATTCTAAGTTAATGGTTATTTGCAAAACAAAATAAAGTTTCTCCGTTCGAACATTAAATATATTGTCTTTGCATTCTATTCAGTTGAATATGGGTTGAAAAAGATTTGCAAGTCATTGTATTCTGTTTTTATTTGCGATTTGCACAACGTGCCAACTTTTCTGGTTTTGGGCTTGTATATATATGTATATATATATTAGGGGTGTAACGGTACGCTAAAATCACATTTCGGTTCGGTTCAATTACAAGGAGGGCTCGGTTCGGTTTATTTTCGGTTTATTTTCGGTACAAAAAAAAAAACAAAATAAAGACTTACAAAATGTTTATTTTGAAAATATGCCAAAAATATGTTTGTATTGTATTGTAGTAATAAATAAAAGTGACCCATTTGGATGATATTTTAAATAAACAGCACTCTACAATAAATAAATTATATTAAAAATAATAAAAATCTTAATGAATACAATAACAGTCAGAACCAGAACAATAAGCAGCAACAGACTGTTTACAATCTTAACTAATAAAGTTTTTGTCCAGTAGCACCAGTGTGGCTGTATTTGTCCTCATTACTCACAACCTCTTCTTGGTGGGACTGGTCCTGGAACAGTTCCAGAGTTCAATTCAGTCATCACACACTTCTTAGCTGCAGCAGGTGATCTCTGGTGGATTTCCCTGAAGTGGAAGGAGAGCAGCTACCTCTGTAACTGGAAATACTGGAAATAAAACACAGAGGTAAAAAAATAAGTTAATAAGATTATAATTTTAAATAATAATAAATTATAAATAATAATTATAATAAAATAACAATACCTCTTGAACGGTTGAATATCTCACTCATCATCAGGGCAGGGTTTAAATCAGCTCCAGGACTTGTTGACCATCAGTTTTAGTTTTTTCATAAAGAGCTGAACTTTTTGACTTAAGTGTTGACGTGATGGATGTCTCATAGCAAGGATCAACTGTGCATTAAAAACTTTCAGACTTAGATTCAGAGCTTTAAAAACTCATACAGTTTGTGTTATTGATCTGGACCCATCTAAATTACCTGATGAAGTTGTTTAAATGCAGCTGTGTTGTTAGCGCACTTTGTAGAAGTTGTTTAAATGCAGCTGTGTGGTTAGCGTACTTTGTAACAGCTCGTTCACGTTCTGATGACGTAGTTTCCAGCGCGTTCACGTTAGACGTGTTGCTGCTGCAGATCCAGTCTTCATGAAAAAACGTCCACACACACAGCTTTGTGCGCTCGTCTTTTAACAAGAAAACCATAACGTTAACAAACAGGAAACCGCAGCGAGAAGCTAACGGCTAATGCTGCGCGTGCTGCGAGATAATAGCTCCGTGCTGAAACGCGCCCAGGAAATTTTGTTCCGCGGCGCACATATTAACATTCAATGAGTGAAAAAATAACCGTTTCGGTACAGCACGTTCGGTTCGGTCCACCTCCGTACCTTTTCGGTTCGGTACACCAACTACAACCGTTACATGCCTAATATATATATATATATATATATATATATGTATATATATATATATATGTGTATATATATGTATATATATATATGTATATATGTATATATATGTATATATATATGTATATATATATATGTATATATATATGTATATATATATGTATA